>APFE030050647.1:0-12491 GCA_000404065.3 Pinus taeda
TCAAGATTTTGTTTGAGTGATGCGTACATTTTTAGGAGGGTCATGATAGAGGAGTTCAACAAACAATGTCACTAACATCAAGGTACATAGAGGGATTGGTGCTCTTGATTAAATACGAGTTCCATACCCTAATACATGACAAAATTCAATGGAAACCAATCCTGAAATCCTGAAAAACTGATAACTCTGCTGGATTTTGAATGAAATCTAAAATTCTACTTTCTCCATATGAAATCCAATGAGGCCGAAACCACTCTCAAACATCCTGAGTCATTTCATGGTAATGTTAAAAATTTAAGTAAAAGGATGAAAATGAAGATTAAGGAGAATGTCACTTTTACTTTAAGAATTTAACATTACCATGAATAGCATATCAATACTAGGGCCTAGACTTGATCATTAAGTTGCCAAAATGCTTGCCAAATGAAAATATGTGTGCTTGTAATGACCAAATGCGGCCTTTTCATACCCGCGCAGGTCACTTTTGCCGCCTAACGAGTCCTGGAAAACAGGACACACTGCCAAAATTGTGACACGCAATCAGATTCCACATGTCAAAATAGGACACGACGTGTCATTGGATTTGGACACGAATCAAGGCAGAATCGTGTCGGACACGCTAGATTCGGGATTCGAGGGGCCTCTAGGACGAATTCGGTTATCGAGATAAAAATTCATTTCTCTATAATGACAAGGGCTCTTTTGGTGGTTGAAGCAACGCCTTTCTTTGCTAAGTGTGCTGTATCATGTCCAAGTGTAAAGCCCTTAAATATCCTCATGGATTCACACCCACAACATTGGGTGCAAAGCCCACCGCTTGGGTACTCTTGCCCACAAAGCCCATGTGGGTCCAAATCCTCAACAACCCTGTACCCTAGAGTCTGGAGTACCCCAAAAGCTACAAATCTCAACGCTCCTCCTTAGCGAGGGAGGTACTTCCAACACTAGGAAGTTACTCGTCACCATCTACAGAATCCAAAGATCTGAAACTTCCATAGGGTCACTCCCTCTTAAGCTAGACTCCTTCTGAGTCTACATGGTCTCCACTAGCTCATATTGTTATTGATCTCGTGTCCTACAAGGTCTCTCCGAGCTACGGTCAAACAAGAGCCACCATCACTACACCTCAATCCTGCACTCATACTCCCAGGTCAAACAGAACACGTGCACATCCCTCCAATATCGGATATGCAACATCAAGATCCAATGAAGAAACTAGCCTGCCACCATCCTGTCTATCACACGAAGCAATCTTGTCCATGCCAATCTCATATATACTAAATCAATACTCGAGTTGTCCCAACGATCCATGGCAAGTCAAAGGATGTCCATGATGAACAACTTGCCATACAACAAACTGTTGTTCACCAGGTTCACTACCAATCCACGAGAACTCCAAGCCAATCTCATTTCCAAGCTAGTCAAGACCACACCTCCATGTCTTCAGCTGAATCCTCTGCCCCATGATCTAGACAATCTCAGCTCTCTCTAAGTTGCTTCATGGTGCGAACTCTGATTCACTGAATCTTGATCCTTTAGGGCACTAAACACGACTCACCAAATGCCCTTTAGTTGATCATTAGTCCATCATTGAATCAACACAAAGTGTCTTATTGTGAGTTATTCACAACTTTATTTATGGACAATTCCTAAACTACCCACTGCTACTCCTCATCTCTTTGGGACTTCTTTGGAATATTGCCTTCCTGTGCTGCTCCAACAAAGACAATCTTAGGGCATGGAGGGTTGCCCACTCTGACTGTTAAAAGTCCTCCAACAATCAACTTAGGGATGATTCATAAGCCTAAATGGTTGCCCTTATTTCTCCAAGAACCAAACCCCTAGGCTTCTCAAAGACTGCCCTTCTTATAGCAGTCGAATTCCATGTCAAACTGATCTAGGGTTCCAAGGACACCTTCTTCTACCCTTCAAAGTGTCCTCCAGATGGCCTTCAAACTTTGACCAAACAAGGACAACCATCCACTAGCAACAACACTAATACAAGAGCACAAACATACCTTGTTTTGCAACCTCCTGCTGCTCCAGTTCACGTCGGCTTCTGTGCATTTTGTATTTTCTGAGTTGTGGTTAGGGCACACGTCAGCCCTAAATTCCTCTCCAAACCTTGTGATTTCCCTCACTTTAGGCCTCTTCTAACTATGTTATCCCCGGTTGTGATTGTTGCCTACGTTAGGCCTCTTACTACACCTCTCTGCCTTCCCTAATATATGTCATTCACTTCCAATCAACCCATAGAACTTGCGGCCTGAAATACAGAGAAAAACCTCCTCAAATGGCCACAAAATCTTCCCATAATTCGCCACTTAGCCCTCGTCAATATCGTCCCTAAAACAATCTCAAGAAGACACAAAAATGCTCCTTCTTTACTTCCCTTCAGCTCCTTCTGATCTGCAACTAGTTCAGAGGTATATTCTTTGATGTATTGCTCCTTGGATGGGTGGAATGATGTCTCTCCCCTCACATACTTATATCTTTCTCTTAGGCTAACATCTAGCCTTTCTTGAATGGTCTCTTTAACAAAGTCAGACTTGATCTTTAAGACATTTCACCCACTCAAAACATATAAAAAATCATTTCTCCACAATGATAAGGACTCTCTTGGTGGTTGAAGAAACCCTTTTCTCCTTTCAGAGTGCTCTATCATGTCCAAGTGCCAAGTCATCAAATCTCTTCATGGACTCACAACCACAATTTTGGGTGTGAAACACACAGCTTGGGTACTCTTGCTCACAAAGCCCATGTGTGTCCAAATCCTCCACAACCTTGTACCTTAGGGTTTGGAGTACCTCCCAAGCTACAAATCTCAACAAAGGATGGTAAGGTTGAGCAAGCAAGCATACATACCCTTCAACAAATCAAGCATTGTGCTAATAGGCAACACTATTGCCCTGTGCCCCCTAGGATTTTAGGTGTTCAATATGTTTAAATATGCTTAAATCCCCTTACAAAAAGAATTACTTCTCTTATGACAACATTAACTGCATTATTCCTAGTAGAATTACTTCTAATTTAGAAAATTTATATATTTCGCGCTATAGCATGGAATATAAATGGATTGTACTTAAGTTGGATGACAAATTCTTGCCTTCAATTCTCTAGTTTAAGTTTTATTAGAATGCTAATAGTTTATTGTGTATCCATTCCAGATGGGTGATTCCAGTGAGCAGGGATAGGTGAAATACACTATGGATTATCCCCCTTTCTATAACAAAACTCAAAGACATGTATGTTTCATATTATGATTGATGATTACATTCAACTCCCTAATATAATTTTTATAATGATTCTAATATTTTATTACATATTTTTGTAGATGGCTTGGTGAGCAGAAGTAAATGGAATACAAAATAATGTCTATCGTTATATAACAAGTTCTTTAAGAGGTATGTTTCCTATTATAAATAATTATCGGTTTTGAAATATGCTTATCATTACTATCTATATTTGTATTTTAACCTTATTCACCCCACTTTTTTTCTTTTCAGTAGAGGAGAGGATATTGCTTCTTTAGGAGGTATGTTTGCTATCATAAATAATTATCGGTTTTGAAATATGCTTATCATTACTATCTATGTTTGTATTTTAACCTTATTCACCTCAGTTTTTTTCTTTTCAGCAGAGGGGAGGACACTGCAATAGAAATATTGTGCAAGGGGGGAGTTTCCAAGTTTTTGTTTGTTGTTGTCTACATATTTTGTTTTTGTAGAGTTTGAGAGTGACCATGCCTTGTGTTGTACTTGTTTTCTCATTTCCTGTAGTTTGGTGTTGGTTTTGTTTGTAGGGAGAGAAAATGAAAGAAATGAGATGGAGGTTATCCTTCATAAATGAAGGTGGATCACCTTAACTATATGCAATGCACTTCACTCACAATTATCTTTTCCTCATTTGTGACTCTATTTGCTTGCTTTTCAATTTATTATATGTGTTATATGCGGTCTCAACTCAATTTATATTGATTTTCTTTGTGTAGTGAACAACTAAAGTTCTATAGTCTATGAAGGTCAGGTGGCGAAAAGACCTTAGAGATTCTACAAACGCATCGCAAACAATTGGTGAGCCATATTTTTTTCCAACATAGTAATATTTTGCTTTTATGCATTGTAATATATGTCGTTTGAAGGATGATTTATCCTTTTGTCATGGCTTCAAGGTAGTATGATCTTGTTAATGGGTGTGAGGTTTGAGATTTTTTGAAAAGTTTGATACAAAATAAAGAGAAAAGTTATACCTGGGTTCACATTTTTAGGGCTTATCATTCATGGTTGTTGTTCCTATAACATTAGTGAAGCGCGAGTAGGTATGTGTATGATTAAGTTATCTCTCTGTATATTTTTTATTCAATTTCTCTTGTGGTTTATTCATGATTTCATATACAAAATTACTTTGTGCAGTAAGTGACTACAATCATAGTGTCTGGGATGGTTGAGTGGAGAAGATACTTTAAGCAATGTTAATGCAGCATAGAGGATGGGTGAGTCGTAGTTTTCCAATAAAATAGTATTTTTATTATTTCTTTGCACTACTATTTCTCCTTTGAGCATGGTTCTTGAGTTGTATTACTCAATTTGTTGATTGACATATACATGACATGGTATATTTAAATTTGCATTTTATTTATTCCACATGACACAGACTCCCCCACAGTCCGTGCTCTATAGTAGAGGTGGGCAATGTTGAGCAAACAACCATACCGACCCTTCAACAATTCAACCACCGTGCTAACATACAACACTATTGCCTTGTGGACCCTATGGTATGAAAGCATTGTTTGTATTATTCCTAGTAGATGTACATCTACTTTAAAAATTAATATTTTTTGTGTATTTATTGCAGAATACTTGTCCAATGAGCATGAACACATGAAATACAAAATGGCCTCTCTTTTTATATAACAAACTCAAAGAGAGGTGTGTGTTCCTAATTATGATTAATAATTACATTCAAATCTCTAGTTTACTTTATATAACAATTCTAAGATCTTATTTTGTATCTTCTATATATGACTTGTTCTGATTAGCACGAGAAAGTGGAATACAAAAAAGAGTGTCATTGTTAGAAAACAAACCCAAGGGAAGGTTTGTTTCCTGTTATGAATAATTATTGGTTTTGAAATATGCTTACCATTACTGACTGTGTGTGTTTTAACCTTATTCAGTGACTTCTTTTCCTTCTAGCAGAGGAGGGCACGGTACAGGAGAGGTGATGTGCAGAGGGGATGTTTGCATTTTTTTTTGTTGTTATTTGCATGTTTTGTTTTGTTGAGTTTGAGCATGGCCATGCTTTGTGTTGTAATTGTTTTTCTTTGTTTCATCTTTCTTTTTCTTTTCTTTTTTTTTTAAATTTTTTTTTCTCGTTTTTGTACTTCTATCTTGGTTTCGTTTATTGGGTTTGTTGTACTCATTTTCCTTTTTTTTTATTCATGTTCTTTGTAACCCTGTCTCGGTTTCATTTGTTGGGTGTGGAAAAGGAAACGAAGGAAGCAAACAAGAAAAGTCGAGGTTATTGTTCGTAAATGTGGGTGAGTCAACATACCTATATGCAATGCGCTTCAATTAAAAGTATATTTTGCTAATTTGTGGCTCCATTTGTTTGCTATTCAGTTTATTAAATGCTTTATCTATGCTCTCAAAATCAACTATATTGATCTTCTTTATGTAGTGAAGAGCTACAATTGTACAATCTACAAAGATGAAGTGGTGAAGATGCCTTAGACATTCTACAAATGTGGTAGAGGATGGGTGAGACATTCTACAAATTGTAAGTGATTTATTCTATTTGCTTCTGTAATATTACTCAAGGGAGGGCAGGTATGTGTATGTTTAATACATGGCTTTGTGTATATGGTATTAAATTTCTTGGTTTATTCATGATCTCATATATAATATTACTTTGTGTAGTGAGTGACTACAATTGTAGTGTCTTGGAGGATCGAGGGGAGAAGATAGGCAATGTAGATGCAGCACAAAGGATGGGTGAGTGATGTTGTTTTCCAACAAAATATTGTTTTTATTTTTGTTTACTTGAAGTTTTCTCGTTCTAGTGTGGTTCTAGGGTAGTACCACTTAGTTAGTGGTTTGACATATACATCAAATGGTATGTTTAAATTTATGTGATTTCTTGCTCCACATCACATAAACACCCCCACACAATGTGCCGTAGAGATCAGGATGTTGATTTTCCATGGCACCAGAGTATCTAGGTTAGGGTCTTTGAATCTATGACATGACCAACTCAAATGCCACAACAAACTACTTTGCACAGTGGAATAAATACAACAATAAATCAACATGTACATAAATAGGCAACTTTTTACCATTTTTCAACAACCCAACTTCGTTATATTAACAAATTGTAGTACAACTGTCTAGGCCTCCTCTACCAAGGATCATGCCCCTCATACAATCACTAATACAGGAAATGCAAATGAGGGCTTGATTTCAGTCCTTCATTAACCATCTACCATGGACAAAACAACACTTCACCTACTCGCTGATGTAGCGTTGCACAACTTCATCTGCCTCTATCAATGAATCTTGCTCCTTTAAGTCATTGAACATGGCTCACCAACTTCCCTCTAACTCATGATTAGTCCATCAAACGAATCAACACATAGGGTCTTTTTGTGAGTTGTTTACAACTCCTAGACTGCACACTGCTTCTATTAAGCTCTTTGGAACCTGTTTCCATTATTGCCTTCTTGTATTGCTCCAACAAAGATCTTAGGGCATGGAGGGCTACCCATTATGACTGTCAAAAATATTTCTCCAACAATCAACTTAGTGATGATTCATAAGCCTACTTGGTTGCCCTTATTTCTCCAAGAACCAAAACCCTAGTCTTCTAAAAGTTTGCCCTTCTTATAACTTTCAAAGTTCTTCTTGTAAAAAAGATCTAGGGTTGTAAGGACACCTTCTGCTCCACTCCAAACAATCCTTTAGACGCCATTCAAACTTTGTCCAAACTAGGAAAACCATCTACTAGCAAACAACATCAATAAGAATTGACAAATGCACCTTGTTCTACAACCTCCTGTTGCTCGCCTTGACCTCAACTTTTTCGCAATTTCTGAGCTTTGGTTAGGGCACATGTCAGACCTAAACTCTGATCCAAAACTTGTGTTGTCCCTCACTTCAGGCGCCTTCTTACGATGGTGTCCCTTACTATGATTTCGGCCTAGGTTGCGTCCTAATAGGCCTCTCTGCCCTCCCCAAAAGATATGTTCTCGACCTTCAATCAACCTAGAGCACTAGCGGCCTGAAACATAGAGAAAACCTTCAAATATGAACGAAATTGACCCAAAATTCACCTCTTAGCCCTCGGTTTGTTGCCTATCAATCTTGGCCCTCAAAACAGTTTCAAGAAGACACAAAAATGCTCCTTATCCACTTTGTTCGAGCTCCGTCTGATCTACGGCTAGCTCAGAGGTATATTCTTTGATATGTTGCTCATTGGATGTTTGAAATGAGGTCTCTCCTCTCACATACTTATATTTTTCGCTTAGGGTGACTTCTAGCCCTTAAAGAAGGGTCTTTTTAACTAAGGCCGACTTGATCTTTAAGACAATTCACCCACTCATAACATATAAAAATTCATTTCTCTACAATGACAAGGGCTCTTTTGGTGGTTGAAGCGACCCCTTTCTCCTCTAAGTGTGCTCTATCATGTCCAAGTGCAAAGTGATTAAATATCCTCATGGATTCACACCCACAACTTTCGGTGCAAAGCCCACCGCTTGGGTACTCTTGCCCACAAAGCCCATGTGGGTCCAAATCCTCAACAACCCTGTACCCTAGAGTCTGGAGTATCCCCCAAGCTACAAATCTCAACACTCCTCCTTAGCGAGGGAGGTACTTCCAACACTAGGAAGTTACTCGTCACCATCTACAGAACATGAAGATCTGAAACTTCCATAGGGTCACTCCCTCTTAAGCTAGACTACTTCTGAGTCTACATGGTCTCCACTGGCTCATACTGCTATTGATCTTGTGTCCTACAAGGTCTGTCCGAGCTACGGTCAAACACGGGCCACCATCACTACAACTCAATCCTGCACTCATACTCCCAGGTCAAACACAACACGTGCACATCCCTCCAATATCGGATATGCAACATCAAGATCCGATGAAGAAACTAGCCTGCCACCATCCTGTCTATCACATGAAGCAATCTTGTCCATGCCAATCTCATATATACTAAATCAATCCTCAAGTTGTGCCAACGATCCATGGCAAGTCAAAGGATGTCCATGATCCACAACTTTCCATACAACAAACTGTTGTTCACCAGGTTCACTACCAATCCACGAGAACTCCAAGCCAATCTCATTGCCAAGCTAGTCAAGACCACCTCCATGTCTTCAACTGAATCCTCTGCCCCATGATCTAGACAATCTCAGTTCTCTCTAAGTTGCTTCGTGGTGCGAACTCTGATTCACTGAATCTTGCTCCTTTAGGGCACTAAACACGACTCACCAAGTGCCCTTTAGTTGATCATTAGTCCATCATTGAATCAACACAAAGTGTCTTATTGTGAGTTGTTCACAACTTCTTTTATGGACAATTCCTAAACTGCCCACTATTGCTCCCAATCTCTTTTGGACTTCTTTGGAATATTGCCTTCCTGTGCTGCTCCAACAAAGACAATCTTAGGGCATGGAGGGTTGACTACTCTAACTGTTAAAAGTCCTCCAACAATCAACTTAGGGATGATTCATAAGCCTACTTGGTCGCCCTTATTTCTCCAAGAACCAAACCCTTAGGCTTCTCAAAGTCTGCCCTTCTTATAATAGTCGAATTCCTTGTCAAACTGATCTAAGGTTCCAAGGACACCTTCTTCTACCCTTCAAACTGTCCTCCAAACGGCCTTCAAACTTTGACCAAACAAGGACGACCATCCACTAGCAACAACATTAATACAAGAGGACAAACATACCTTGTTCTACAACCTCCTGTTGCTCCCGTTCACCTCGGCTTTTGTGCATTTTGTATTTTCTGAGTTGTGTTTAGGGCACACGTCAGCCCTAAATTCCTCTCCAAACCTTGTGTTTTCCCTCACTTCAGGCCTCTTCTAACTATGTTATCCCCGGCTGTGATTGTTGCCTACGTTAGGCCTCTTACTAGGTCTCTCGGCCTTCCCTAATATATATGTCATTCACCTGCAATCAACCTAGAGAACTTGCGTCCTAAAATATAGAGAAAAACCTCCTTAAATGTCCACAAAATCTTCCCATAATTCGTCACTTAGCCCTCATCTTGTCGCCTATCAATATCGTCCCTAAAACAGTTTCAAGAAGACATAAAAATGCTCCTTCTCTACTTCCCTTGAGCTCCTTCTGATATGCAACTAGTTCAGAGGTATATTCTTTGATGTGTTGCTCCTTGGATGGGTGGAATGATGTCTCTCCTCTCACATATTTATATCTTTCTCTTAGGCTAACATCTAGCCTTTCTTGAATGGTCTCTTTAACAAAGTCAGACTTGATCTTTAAGACATTTCACCCACTCAAAACATATAAAAAATCATTTCTCCACAATGACAAGGACTCTCTTGGTGGTTGAAAAACCCTTTTCTCCTTTCAGAGTGCTCTATCATGTCCAAGTGCCAAGTCATCAAATCTCTTCATGGACTCACAACCACAATTTTGGGTGCTAAACGGACAACTTGGGTACTCTTGCCCACAAAGTCCATGTGTGTCCAAATCCTCCACAACCTTGTACCTTAGGGTTTGGAGTACCTCCCAAGCTACAAATCCCAACAAAGGACGGTAAGGTTGAGCAAGCAAGCATTCATACCCTTCAACAAATCAACCATTGTGCTAATAGACAACACTATTGCCGTGTGGCCCCTAGGATTTTAGATGTTCAATATGTTTAAATATGCTTAAATCCATTTACAAAAAGAATTGTTTCTATTATGGCAACATTAATTGCATTATTCCTAGTAGAATTACTTCTAATTTAGAAAATTTATATATTTCGCGATTTAGCATGGAATATAAATGGAGTGTACTTAAGTTGGATGACAAATTCCTGCCTTCAATTCTCTAGTTCAACTTTGATTAGAATGCTAATAGTTTATTGTGTATCCATTTCAGATGGCTGATTCCAGTGAGCATGGATATGTGAAATACAATATGGATTATCCCCCTTTATATAACAAAACTCAAAGAAATGTATGTTTCATATTATGATTGATTATTACATTCAACTCCCTAATATAATTTTTATAATGATACTAATATTTTATTACATATTTTTTGTAGATGGCTTGTTTTGGTGAGCAAAAGTAAATGGAATACAAAATAGTGTCTATCGTTATATAACAAGTTCTTTAGGAGGTATGTTTCCTATTATAAATAATTATTGATTTTGAAATATGCTTATCATTACTATTTATGTTCGTATTTTAACCTTATTCACCCCCACTTTTTTTCTTTTCAGCAGAGGAGAGGATATTGCTTCTTTAGGAGGTATGTTTCCTATTATAAATAATTATCGGTTTTGAAATATGCTTATCAATACTATCTATGTTTGTATTTTAACCTTATTCACCCCACATTTTTTCTTTTCAGCAGAGGAGAGGACACTGCAATAGAAATAATGTGCAAGGGGGGAGTTTCCAAGTTTTTGTTTGTTGTTGTCTACGTATTTTGTTTTTGTAGAGTTTGAGAGTGACCATGCCTTGTGTTGTACTTGTTTTCTCATTTCTTGTAGTTTGGTGTTGGTTTTGTTTATAGGGAGAGAAAATGAATGAAATGAGATGGAGGTTATCCTTCATAAATGAAGGTGGATCACCTTAACTATATGCAATGCACTTCACTCACAATTATCTTTTCCTCATTTGTGACTCTATTTGCTTGATTTTCAATTTATTATATGTGTTATATGCAGTCTCAACTAAATTTATATTGATTTTATGTGTAGTGAACGACTACAATTCTATAGTCTATGAAGGTCAAAAGGCGAAAAGACCTTAGAGATTCTACAAATGCATCGCAAACGATTGGTGAGCCATGTTTTTTTCCAACATAATAATATTGTTCTTTAATGCACTGCAATATATGTCGTTTGCACGATGATTTATCCTTTTGTCATGGTTTCAAGGTAGTATGATCTTGTTAATGGGTGTGAGGTTTGAGATTTTTTGAAAAGTTTGATACAAAATAAAGAGAAAAGGTATACCTGGGTTCACATTTTCAGGGCTTATTGTTCATGGTTGTTGTTCCTATAACATTAGTGAAGAGCAAGTAGGTATGTGTATGATGAAGTTAGTTTTTTGTATATTTTTTATTCAATTTCTCTTATGGTTTACTCATGATTTTATATACAAAATTACTTTGTGCAATAAGTGACTACAATCGTAGTGTCTGGGATGGTCGAGTGGAGAAGATACTTTAGGCAATGCTAATGCAACATAGAGGATGGCTGAGTCGTAGTTTTCCAATAAAATAGTATTTTTATTATTTCTTTGCACTACTATTTCTCCTTCGAGCATGGTTCTTGGGTTGTATTACTCAATTAGTTGATTGACATATACATGACATGGTATATTTAAATTTGCATTTTATTTGCTCCACATGACACAGACACCCCCACAGTGCGTGCCCTATAGTAGAGGTGGGTAATGTTGAGCAAACAACCATACCGACCCTTCAACAATTCAACCATCGTGCTAACATACAACACTATCGCCTTGTGGACCCTATGGTATGAAAGCATTGTTTGTATTATTCCTAGTAGATGTACATCTACTTTAGAAAATTAATATTTTTTGTGATAATTTATATTTTTTTTGTGATATAGCCTAGAGTATATCTGGACTCAAATTTGCAAGCCAAGTTCATGCCTCCAAACTCTCTAGTTTAACTTTTATTAGAAATTTAATATTTTATTGTGTATTTATTGCAGAATACTTGTCCAATGAGCATGAACACATGAAATACAAAATGGCCTCTCTTTTTATATAACAAACTCAAAGAGAGGTGTGTTTCTTATTATGATTAATAATTGCATTCAAATCTCTAGTTTAATTTATTTAACAATTCTAAGATCTTATTTTGTATCTTATGTAGATGACTTGTTCTGATCAGCAAGAGAAAGTGGAATACAACAGAGAGTGTCATTGTAATAAAACAAACTCGAGGGAAGGTTTGTTTCCTGTTATGAATAATTATTATTTTTGAAATATGCTTACCACTACTGACTGTGTGTGTTCTAACCTTATTCAGTGAATTCTTTTCCTTCTAGCGGAGGAGGGCACGTGACAGGAGAGGTGATGTGCAGAGGGGACGTCTGCATTTTTTTTGTTCTTATTTGAATGTTTTGTTTTGTTGAGTTTGAGCATGACCATGCTTTGAATTGTAATTGTATTTCTTTTTTTCATCTTTCTTTTCTTTTTTATTTTTTTTTTGTTTTGTTTTTTTTTTTTAATTTTCTCCTTTTTGTACTTCTATCTTGGTTTCGTTTATTGGG
>APFE030050649.1:0-10423 GCA_000404065.3 Pinus taeda
GAAAAAATCTCATGAAAGTCAATACCGGCTTTCTGAGAAAACCCTTTTGCAACCAGTCACGCTTTGTACCTGTCTTCCATATCATTCACACCCCGTTTCAGCTTGAAAACCCATTTACTCCCCACAGTTTTCCTGCCTTTCGGAAGCGCAACCAGATCCCATGTGTTGTTCTTACTTAAGGCCATCATTTCGTCCTTCATGATTGCTTTCCACTTGTCACTTTTCGAACCTTCTATTGCTTCCTGATAGCACAGAGGTTCATCGTCATTAGTAGTAAATGTAATTGAAGTAACATAATCATCATACCTTCTTGGTGGCCATTTGATTCTTGTCGACCTCGTTAAGGATGTTTCTGGTGCTTCCTCGGTTGGCTGACTACCATCTGTAGGAACTTCTTGCCGATCAGTATCTGAGACCTGTTCATGATCTAAACCTGAACCTTGTTCATGTTCTGATTCTGAAACATGTTCATGACTAGTATCTGAACTATGGTCATCACGACTATCATTAGAAATGCTATCAAGATGAATGTGCTGAAAGTCAGATACATCATCATGTTTCAATCTACTATCTACATCTAACTGTACAAGAGAGGATTCATTAAACTTTACATCTCTTTTGATGATGATTTTGCGAGTAGTAGGATCCCACAATCTATATCCCTTTGTTCCAACACCATACCCAACAAAGATATACCTTTTAGACTTTGGATCTAATTTAGTATGATGATGTTTAGGCACTAGAGCATATGCATCACAACCAAACACTCTGAGTTTAGAATAGTCACAAGGCTGATCTTTCCATACCTCTTGAGGAATCTTGCAGCCAATTGTTGTCGATGGAGATTGGTTTATCACATAACAAGCCGTTGCCACTGCTTCTGTCCACAACTCCTTTTGCAACCCAGTGTTACTCAGCATACTCCTTGCTCTCTCTAGAAGATTCCTATTCATGCGTTCAACAACTCCTTTTTACTGAGGAGTATAAACCGTGGTCTTATGTCTCTCGATCCCTACATCCTTGCAATAGCTGTCAAACTCCTTGGAAGTAAACTCACCACCATTGTCTGTTCTTAAACATTTTATTGTTCTACCAGTGTTGTTTTCTACCAATGCTCTAAACTGCTTGAAAAATGAAAAAACAACAGACTTCCTTTTCAACATGTAGACCCACACTTTCCTAGAAAAGTCATCAATAAATGATACAAAATATGACGAGCCACCATATGAGGTTGTAGGGGCTGGACCCCAAACATCTGAATGGATATAGTCAAGTATTACTTTACTAGTATGTTTGCCTGTTTTAAACTTTTGTTTACTTTGTTTTCCAAACAGACAATGCTTACAGAAATCTAACTTTTCAGACTTTATATTTGGAAGTAACTTGCGATCAGCCAAAATTTTCAACCCTCTTTCACTCATATGCCCCAATCTTTGATGCCATAAGTGAATGGAACTACTATCATGTTCAGACACCGTAGACACATAATCTGACCCTTTACCTCCTTCTAACTGAAATAGGTTTCCTACTTTCTTAGCTTTCATAACTAGTAAAATGTCTTTGTAAATTTTCATTAGTCCACCTTGAATTACAGTTTTATATCCATTTGAATCAAGTGCTCCTAATGAAATATACTTTTTTTCTTAAATTTGGTACATGCCTCACATTAGTTAATATTCTAGTTGTCCCATCAAACATTTGTAGTTGTATGCTCCCAATCCCCACAATATTACATGTTACATCATTACCCATGTACACAACCCCATCATTAATTGATTTATATGTCTTAAACCATTCTTTATGGATACACATGTGGTTTGATGCACCAGAATCTAACAACCAATGTTGATCATGATTTGACACATTAACTGATAATACTTCATCACTCATACTTGAACCAGATGCCAAACCTGTATCTGTCGTATTTGCCTCCTTCTTCTCTGTTGAAGAATCTGCTTTAGAAGTTTGCTGTTGTTGCTTCCAGCAGTCCTTCTTTAAATGCCCCGATTTGCCACAAAACCAATACTTTATCTTACTCTTCTTCCCTTTCGACTTTGAACGTGAGTCGCTCGGCCTACTGGAGCATCTATCTTTCGAACGACCGCTAACCATCATAGCTTCTGATGTAGAGGTTTCTGAATGCGACCTTCTCCTTGTTTCTTCTGATAATAAAGATGCAACTACATCATCAAACTCAATAGTTTCTGATGAACTAAGACTTATATAAGTAACAAAATGATCCCATGACTCTCGGCACGAGCAAACTAAAGTAAGTAGCTTATCCCTCGATGAATTTTTACTTCATACTTTGTAATTGCACCAAAAGAGTATTAAAAGCATTTAAATGATCAACAATTGATGTACCTTCCTTCATTCGCAAATTGTACAACTGTCGCTTCAGGAGAATCCTATTGGTTAAGGATTTGGTCATGTACTGTTTCTCCAGTTTCGTCCACAAACCAACAGCTATTGTCTCCGACACGATATTAAACAAGACATCATCCGCCAGATACAGTTGAATAGCACTTATTGCTCTTTCATCCATCTCGGGCCACTTATTATCTGTGATGTTGTAAGGTTGTTTGGATTTTCCCAACAATGCCTTTGCCACACCATGTTGGACAAGCAAATTGTACATCTTCACCTTCCAGATTTCAAAGTTGTTTTTACCATTAAACTTCTCAATCTCAAAACGAGCACTCTGAGTTTTCGCCATCTCGTTTAAAACACACAATCTCCAAATCCAACTTTTAAATACCAGAAGTTAATATATACAAACCGCCTATGCCTTATATTACGCTGCCTTTGCTTTAAAACAAAAAAATTTGCTGTGCGAATTACAATAAAAAACCAAAAAAAAAAAACAATTGCAATTTTTTACCCACGCAATCGTTGGCGCTTCACACATTACACGCAGGTCCACCGTTTAACATTTGCAGACACACGCAAAGTTGCAAGAAAGAGGATGGGAATAGGAGGCATTCACGTCAATCCGATTGTCGACTCCAAACCCTTCAACAATGGTTTGGCACTTTGTTTATCTATTCTCAACAACACATATCGAATTCTTAAGCTCAATTTCACCCGATATGACAACAATTTAACATGTGATTCAATCTCAGCAACATAAAGCAAGTACTTCTACAATAGTTAATATGCCTCCACAAGCTAAAGCATATCAGGAGAAGGAGGCACTGGCTATCAAAAGTTTAGTCATCTGATTTCCAAAGCACCTGTGTTAATATCGATGATGATGAAAATAAGGCCACTGACCTTGAGGCCCCGAACGCAAGAACCAGTGGACGGGATGTAGCTTAGAGGTTCTTCTTCCACAAGATAAAGGCAGGCTTCACCTCCACGTAGGTTCACACGCTATCACAATGCAGGTCACATACGCACCACCGCTGAATGCACTCACTGATCAAAGACTCCACTGCTGTACGCACTCACTAATCAAAGGCTCGACGTATGCATCTGCTCCACGACATACGCACTTAGTTGGACAACAGTTCTGCAACGCAGTTCAACAATTCAACACAGTGTTATAACTCAATGTAGTTCAACAACAGTTCTGCAAACGCATACCAACTCGGCCAACGCAATGTCAACGCACGTTGATTGATGGCCACGCCTGTTTTAACGTTCCCTAATCCAACGCACAGGCACCACCGAACAGCTAGTACTGCTAGCAGACTTTGGGCCCGTCACTACTCCGCTGCGCGCTCCTCCAACATGCTTTGATACCACTTGTTAGAGCCAACGGTGCGCAGCAAGATAAATAATATACACAGCAAATAAACACATCACAAAAGACACATAAGTTTAACATGGTTCACCCAACCATTCTTGGCTACGTCCACCAAACATAGGCATCGACAATCTTTATTATCAAACTTGAGATCACAAGATAATCATTTTCCTCACAAACTCTCACACTTTCAATATCTGTACGGGCATATATTTTATAGCCAAGAGAACCTAACTAACTCATAAATCCTCTCACAACAAATATAGGATACATTAACTCTTTCCCAACTAACTGGAGCTAATATAGCAACAAATCCTATTGTTGTCAAACATTAGAGATTTTTGCCTAATTTATGAAACATAAAATCTCAACAAATATCATCTTAGTTAATCAACACAAATATAATGGTAAGGTTTGTTGATTATCTAAAACTATAATTTGGTTTAAAATATATCATTTTTATTTTTTTAATATCCATCAAAGATTTTAAAATATATATTTAAATTTTGTACAATCTAGTTGGTTTACTGTACTCGATGAAGTAAAAATACATAAAAAAATTAAATTAAATATACATAATTTATTAATTTATTATTTTATGGTGAGTCAAATTTCAGAACTGTTTTTATATGATTAATCATTTTTAATCAAATGTCCAATGGTAATTTCGTTTCAAAATGAAATATTAATGTAAAAAGAATCTGTTAAATTGACACCTCTCTTAAAAAAATAATAAAATATAAAAATAAAATTTTGTCACTTATCAAACAAAATATAATATTTCAAACTTGTATTTTCCTGAAAAAATAAAAAATATAGCTCCATTCAGAAAAGATAATCTTTCGATACTATATCCTATAAAAATAAAATAAAAAACATTTTGATATTAAATCTTATAAAAAAAATATTTAAGTTAAAACTAATATCCAATAAAGCTTCTTCTTTCAAACTACAATTTCCATGAATTAGCTAATATTCAATAAAGGTTCTTCCTTCTAAACACAAGTTCCATAACTGAGCTAATGTACTAAAATATCTCCGCTCACCCGTTCCCTTCACACCACAAGTTCCATGAATGAGCTAATGTACTAAAATATCCCCGCCTCTCGCCCTCCATCTTTTCCAAATTTGTAAGTTCAATTGTCGCCGTAGAACTGCTTATATCATTTCCCGTGGTGTAGTAATCCTTTTTGCCTATTTTATATAACCATTTAAGATTCTCCTTAAAATCTATTTTATCTACCCATTTTAGATCATTCTGGATCATTTTTAATTCTCGATACAGATGAACCAAATCTATTTGTATCTTGGATGTATGTTGGTATTTTTGCATTTCAAATTTTTAAAAGGATTTCATTATAACAAATACCATGGGTTAAATTATGATTGTAAAAAGCAATCCACTCTAAATTATTAATTTAATTATTTTGTTTTATTTTGCTTTATTTATTTTTATTTTAGTTGTTCAATTCAAAATTGTTATTTTCGCATTATAAATTATAAATTTAATTTAATTTAATTGTTTTGTTTTATTTATTTTTATTTTAGTTGTAGAAGTCAAAATTGTTATTTTCACATTACAACATTTCTTACATATTACTAAGAGAGCAACTTTGGGCGCAATAATGTTCCCCAATCCACCCTTTTATGTTTATGTGATATTTTACATTTTCCTCTTTTCAACGACACCTCATGGCCTAACATAAAAATCCTCATTTATTTTTTTATTTTTAAATACATCTGCTAAGTACCTAATAGAACAAATATCTTTCCAATTTAAAAGTGGTTTGCATCTCAAGAGATTTGAAGGGCTTGATACACTCTAAATTATAGATGTTAATTATATTTAATTAAATTATAAATATTAAAATAAATTATATTATATTAACTAAATTAATAAAATATTTTAACTATAAAATGCATTACCAACTTATCTGACTTATGTAGTATTGAGAACCATAGTATTCTAACCAACATATTTACAACTTAAAAAATTACCTCTGCACTCCATCATTAAGGAAATCTGTTTATGTAATTATTTTGAAATATAATAATAAATTACTAGTATATTAATTATTTTTGTAATTAATAGTAATCAATAATTATTTAATAATACATTTATCGATTTATTTATTTTTATTCTTTTCAATCTTTAAAAGATGTAACATTATAGAGTGCTTTGATTCTATCATTAATTAATTTGTATCTAGATTTAACCAACAATTATAATTTATATGCTTGCAAATATAAATAAAACAGCAACTAAATGTAATGAAGTGTATTATTTTTATTAAAAAACTTTATATTAAAAAAAGATTAGAAAAATGATAAATGTAACTTTAAAAATGATTTAATATAAAATAAAGTGATTTTCTATATATAAATCATTTTGCTTGCTAACTTATGTGAGTCTTTAAATGATTGACATACTTAACCTATGACCATGACCCAAGGGTCAACCTCCATCATTATGAAACTTGTTATGTATTCTATAAGTTTAACTAGTATATTAATATTTTTTTCTTGTAATTAATAGTAATAACATTTATTTAAAATAAAGTTATGATTTATTTTTATTTTTTTCTTTTGAAATTTGTAAAATGTTACATGTAACATGACCTGTGTGCTTTGATCTATCATTTGGATGTGTAGTCTAGATTCTAACCAACATTAATTTATAATGGTAGTCTATATTAGGCCAAAATAAAATCAAGAACACACTAACGAAATGAACGTGTATTAATTTATATTAATTTTTTTATTAGAAATATGATAAAACGTAACTTTAAAAATTATTTATTATAAAAAAAGTTATTTTCTATAATATATTTTCTGTTTTCTTGCTAGGTTCATTGAGTTTAATATGGATGTGCCATGTTTAAACTATGCCCAATCAAGGGAATGCTACACCGTCAAAATGATTTTAAGGATCGCACTAACGCTATGCAACACTAGCACTAAAGGCATTGAATGGATTTTTTTCCAGTAGATGTTTGATATTGATAAATTTACACCACATCCCATCACACACTGTTCAACTCCAATGATTATATATAGATCGATTATATATATATATATATATATATTATATAATATTATAATATAGTATATATATAATTATATATATATATATATATATATATATATATATAGACATAAACGGTTAGTTTTTATTTAAAATTCGGCAAATCAGTTGTTGAGGGCTTTAACACTTATACTTTGTATTTCCTTGTTACAGTCAGTAGGGAAAGTAGATTTGGCTTTGAATAGTTCGATGAATGAGTTACACTGTGATTGCAGATAGAGGTTTAAAAAAGAACTTGATTTGTTCCAGAATGGTGCCTTGGATTTCCGCTGCTTTTGCTTAGCTTGTAGAGAGGAGACCCACCGCACCGGAGTTCCAGATCAACCCATGAATCATTGCGTTTCCTTTTTGAAATGTTTGGTTGATTGCTATATTGTGTTCAAGAATGCCAAGAGTGGTAAACTCAAACGCCATACCTCCTTGCGTACCTTTGTTCAAACCGTCCTGTCCTGCTTCAGACTTTGCATCTCAAGGCACACATTCTGCAGTTGTGCATGGATCTGTTGAACTCCTAGATTAGGATCTTGCATTGGAGTGTCATGTAGTCTCATGGAAATCTCCAAGGCCTCTGCTTGAATTGTTAGCTTCTACTGCGACAACACACTCCTTAAGTGGGGTATTAGTGAAGCCACAAACCAATTGTGATGTTGCCCATTTGTCAAATTCATATTGGCTTCGCAGATTTGACACTTCAATCTTTGATCCAATTCCCATGGTGTCTCGCCTGTTCACATCGTGATTTATTTGAATCCCACAATCGACTGTGACTTGGACTTAGGATTGCTAAATTCCCTATTTAGTGCTACTTGGATGTCCGCTACTCTCACATTTGGGTAATTGTTGGAGTACTTAATATACCAGGTCAGTGTGCGATCCTACAGAGCGCTAATGAGTGTTTCTTCTTTATATGGTCATCTGTAACATCTTGAGCTTCCCATACAACCCTTACAGTGAACCAAAATTGGTCTGGACCCTCATTTCCCAAACCTTTGAATAAAGGAAACTTCAATGTGTTTGCCATACTGAATTGCGGCGGTGGTGGAGGTGGTACTGGTGATGGTGGAGGTGACGGTGGTGAAAACGGAGGTAGTGTGGGTGGAGGTGATATTCACGGAAATCCTTGTCTTATCAAATGAATAGCACTTCACAGAGAGACTTTCGTTATCCCTTCTTCGTCCCCTCGCAAAGGTGAAATCAAGGGGCTATACTCTGGACCCTTATTTCCTTCGTTTCTGTAACTTTTTCTACTTCACATAGTCCCAAAAATCAAGGTAACTGCATAACCTGTTTTTCGTAGAACAACATTTTAATCCAATTATTAAAAGATTTTAGATACTTACCTCACGGTGCTTTGAAAACTCGTCACTCTGCCTCGCTATAGTTGTCTGAGGTATTGACTGCAAATTCAGTAACAAATCCTCCTTTGACGTGATCGAGCCAATGATCGACAATGCATGCGATCTTACCCCTTGATGCTTCCAACCTTTGCACTAGCTCCAAGGTCCACACAATAGGATTGTTAATTTTCCACCTTCCTTGGCTATCTGCTAGCTTCGAGATCCATTCGTATAGCTCAGTAGGGAAGGATGCGAAAAATATTTCATGGATCTCCATATACATGTATTGGTCCAACCATTGTTCTTTTGATAGTCGCGGGTTTCTGTTCTTTGGCGCCGTGAACTCGTGAATCCTTATGTCCAACTAGCCTTCGATTTATTTCTTAGTTGGATTCCAGTGATACGACATCACACATCTTTATGCAAATTCTGATGCCAGCAATGGAACCATTTGTTGGCTTGTGGGGGCCTGACCTAGGTTCAATGTTAGTTAGCCAAACAAATCCCTACACTACTGGCCCTTTCGACATCAGCTTGTGGAGCGCAGACTGAAGTCTCACTCGAAGTAGTATGGGGGGATGGTGGAACGAAGTTTCCACACCCTTGAGATGGATGTGATGTCGTTTTATTTCGGCTATACCTGCCTTTGCGTAGGTTGCTTAACCCGCTGCTCCACCCTTCAGTGGCTTCACGAAAGGGTACAATCATCTTCTGCGCAACCCTAACCAGGGGCTAAAGTCCTTTTGCACTACTAGGGTAGTGAACTGCAATATCTTCCTAACTAGGCTAAGTGTTTATTATCAGATCTTAGTTAGCTTTACGTAAATAGATGTTCCTACTTGCGGTCACTTATCCAACACAATTACATACATTCGTGCATCATATAGGCATTATAACTGAAATTTATACCCAATTTAACAGATGCATAATTAGGAAATAAAAATGCAGAAATTGTAGAATACTTCTGTTTATTAATAATTTCAAATGATTGTAGACTCAACCCACCCTGCGCACTCAGCTGCGGACTTCTAAGCCTCTGCGCACTAAGTACAGAGCCTCTAGCTACGCTACAACCCAAAACTTAGACTTCTACTCAGAGCTATCTCTCATACATCATATCATATTCAATAATTCCATAATATTATGCCTCTAACTACCTAGAGCTTAGCTCTATTTATACAATACCATGGTCTCCGGACCATGGGTATATCTTCTATAGCTGATAATAGATTTTCAAAATAAGGGCAGAAAACCCTATAACTCTTTAACATCTACATGCTCCGCGACCAAAAAATGCGGAGTCTTTACATTTGGATTACAAAATTGGACCAAAATCTGGGCTTTAAGCCCCAAAACTATCCTTGGGGGATCCCGCGCCCAACATTGGAGATTCCCTTTAAAATTTGACTAAGTGACTGTATTATTTTACAATGAATATTCCCATACCTTCTATGCCATAGTTTGATAGGATTGATCTCCATGTGAACTAGGGATTGAGGAGATAGTGTTATAACTCTATATAGCCTTCCTTAACTAACTCCAATAATTTTTTCCTTTTCAATATTTGAATCCTTTCTGAAAACCAAAACTTTACCATCTACAACGGAAACCCTATCTCCTTTATCTTCTAAACAAAAAATTGAAAGTAAATTCTCTTTCAAACTTGGGACATATATTACATTGTTGAGATGTATCTTTGCTCCACTTTTCATCTTCAGAGATGTAGATCCAAGGCCTTGACTGCAAAACTGTTGTTGTTTCATAACTCCACTACATGACATGATGGTTCCTTTTATAGAGTATGAAGTGTTCCACTTTCTCTCTTCATATGTATTGATTCTCCACTATCAACGATCCATGCATGATCATAATCAAGAGTACTAGTAAGTGCAAACCAAAATCCTTCACTCTTGACTTTCGTAGATAAGTTGTAGAGGTTCCTTCCAATCTAGCTTCCCAAAATTCTCACGATATAGAATCCCATATTCAATAACTTTCCATAGAGGGAGTAACCTTTTATTCTAAGCCAAGAAAGTGTTGTTCAACCTTCTTTTATCTTACCTTTGATACCATGTTGATAAATCAATGCTTATAGGATTAGGGTTTGATTCCTCTTTGCTATAAATACTTGTGATTTATGTTGCCTTCTTTTACTTCGTAATTATTTTATCTTTCATCAAGAAATTACGAAATTGTATGTATATGAATACTTCAAGAACATGAGACACAAGATGTAGTCAATCAACCAGTGCA
>APFE030050650.1:0-42771 GCA_000404065.3 Pinus taeda
TCAAGGAGTTCATCATCCTTGAGATCACCAATGGTTTTAGCCCACCATTTTGGCCGAGAAGTAGAGGAACCAATATCAAGAGGAGATGGAGAAGGTTCAGAAACAATAGGGGCAGCAAGAGAAGGGTTATTTTCTGGAGAAAGTGCAGGCAGTGTATTATCAAACACTGATGCTGCATCATCCCTCCCATCAGGTGGACTTACTGGAAGAAGAACACTGTGAGGCTGATCCTCAGAACACTACTCAGAAGAAGAAGAAGATTGAAAGAATCCTCTGTCTTCATCAAATACCACATCCCAACTGAAGCTAAGACGACCAGTGGCTATATCTATTAGTCTGTAAGCCTTGTGATGATCATTGTACCCTGTCATCATGAGTTTCTGGCTTTTGGAATCCAAATTAGAGCGCTTAGCAGCTGGAATCCAAACATATGCAATTGAGCCGAATACTTTGAGGTGACTGATCTTAGGCTTACGGCCAGACCACACCTCTTCGGGAGTCTTCCCCTTAACAGCGTGAGTGGGTGATCTGTTAAGAAGATAAACAGCAGTAAAGACTTCTTCAGCCCAGAATTTGTTTGGACAACTCTTGTGCTATAACATGGAGCGAGCCATTTCAACAACTGTGCGGTTGTGGCGTTCAACAACACTGTTCTGCTGAGGAGTGTAGGGTGTAGTGAACTGGCGTTTTACGCCATGAGTATCACAGAAGTTGGAAAAAGCAGAAGAACAAAATTCCCCCCCGTTATCTGTCCTAAGAGTCATGATATTACAGCTAGACTCTTTTTCAACTAAGGTTTTAAACTTCTGAAATATACTAAATGCATCAGATTTATATTTTAGAAAATATACCCACATCTTTCTACTGAAATGATCTACAATAAGCAAAAAATATTTGCAAGCAGTGATAGAAGATGTATTCATAGGACCACAAATATCAACATGAATTAACTGGAGTACCTTAGATGTGCGCCAGGATTCTCCATTCGTGAATGAAGACCGATGTTGTTTTCCAGCTTGACAAGCGCCGCATACGCCCAACTGCTGAGTCTGAATATCAAGTAACCTTGACACAAGTCCTTCCCGAGAAAGCTGAGAGAGATACTGCATGTTTAAGTGCCCATATCGCTGATGCCATAGAGTGGAGAAACATGAGCTGCTAGAGCCACTTCTGGAGAATCACCAGTGTCAAGAAGCCTGTATAAACCATGGTCTTCTAGGCCAACAACAACTGTAAGACTAGTCTCACTATCGATAATAGAGCATTTGTGTGCTCTGAACACTACATCAAGCTGAGGAGAGTTCCTCATAATCTGACTGACAGACAGCAGATTAATTTCCATACCAGGAACATAGTACAGATTCAGGAAGATGAGTGTGCGACCACCAGACTGGATCTGAACTGTACCTCTGCCAACCATTGTGTATTGTTCACCTCCGCCAAATACCACGGAATCACTAAAAGGTGAGAAGTCAATAAACCAGTCACGCCTGTGAGAGAAATGACGTGATGCACCAGAGTCAATGTACCAGGCAGAAGATGGAACATGATCTGAAGACCTTTTAGTCATAAAGGCATAGAAGGCAGAATCTGTCTGCTCAGAATGTTCTGCAACATTTGCTGTCGTATGAAGCCCTCCCTCTTTCTTCTGTTCATAAGCGATCCTTTGTCGGCAATCTTTTTTTATGTGGCCAAACTTGTGACAGTGATTACACTGCACATTTTTCTTTCTAGCAGGATCAAAAGACTGAGAAGAAACTTTCTGCTGAAAGTACTGAGAGGACTGATATTTGGCTGCAAAAGCATTTTCTAAGGGGGCTGATGTTGTACTACTACCAAACTGTTGTTTCCAACGATCCTGCTACATGAGTTTGGTACATAATTCTGGAAACTTCAGATTGACATTAGTGGCGGTAATGTTGAGTGTTTCTATGAAGTGCTCATAAGATTTTGGTAGACTTTTCAGAGTGATGACTACTATATCTTCTTCCTCCATGGTGCGACCAATGGCTTCGAGCTGATCTCGAATGTCTTTAATCTTGTTGAGATGTTCCTGTAAAGAAATATGTTCGTCCATCATGATAGAGAACAACTGATTTTTGAGAAAGAAGGCTCTGCTTTTGTCAGATGTCTCGTGCAGTTCTTTCAACTGTTGGCAGATCTCGGTAGATGTCTTGCCAGAAGGAATCTGTGGTAACTGATCATCAGCCACAGAGAGCTTGAGAAGCATAACAACCTCTCGATTTCTATCATCAAACTTATCTTGATCGGTACCAGCTGTACCGGGACGAGTTTCTTTGCCCAAAATGAGTTGATCAAGACGCCTGTATTCAAAGATGGTCAACATTCTTTGTTTCCAGATGTTATAATTGCTGCCATTAAAGCGTTGATTGCCTTCTAACATCAGATTGGTGAGGGAGGCCATCTATACGTTTCTGGAAGATTGATCTGGACAATTCTGCCTTTTAAATCAGATCTTGTCCACCAACTGACAATGATTGATTTCGCTCTCTCTTTTGGTGACAAACTCAGCCTTTTAATAGTGGGAAGATTTAGCTCCTTAAACCCACAAAATTCAGCTAACAGTACAGCGAAGAAAAAAAAATACGTGAAACTCCTTGCAGTCAGTGGAAATCAATATGAATTGGAAGAGACCTGAAAATGCATATATGAGCCAGTCTTTGTACTGCAAATAAAACAATAAAACACCGCGACTTCAAGGTTTATGCTTTGGCCAAAAGGGCTGTAATTATTATTACAGAAGGACTGAGAAGAAACAAAATAGCCACGGAGTGGCACCTTCCCTAGGAGTAAGTTCCGCCAGAAGACTTCAAGTACAGTGACAAAATGAAACAGTGCTATGGCAAAAAACTGTAAGTGATTTTCCAATAAAATGAACCTGGGTAGTTACGAATAATACTGTGTCGCAGTCTACCTTGGACGTGTCCGTCGAATGCGCGGGTATGCTCGAGAGGCATATGCTTGCGCAGGCTCAAGATTTTGACTGCGTGAGACTAACTATCTGCTTCGAATACGGCGTGAAATTGCTATCCGCGTGAAAATGCTGTCCGCGTGAATGGTAAAATCTTGTCCACAGGAAACTGCTATTCGCCACATATGCGTGTTATCACTCGGAAAAAAGAATAACGATGCCCGCGAGCGACCTCTGCTACAGTCGACGTCTTTTATCTACGCAACTTTGTTAAACTTTGACGCTGCAAATGTGATTTAACACATTATAAAATAAAGACACCCGATGTAGTGCTGCAAAATAGTTGGTCAGACCGCCGTTGATTTACGCCCGAAGGGTCCACGCTCAGACCGCCGTTGATACAGGCTCGAAGAGTCCACGCTCAGACCGCCGTTGATACAGGCTCGAAGAGACCACGCATGCATACCCTGAAGAAAATCCACGTATGCATACAATCTAAATGCGATGATGTAGTTACCTGGCAAACGCATCAATTGGAAAAAAAAAATTTCGCAGAACCCTCGGCTCTCGTATTTCCACAAAAATTCAACCGATTTGAAATCAAGAAAACAGAGAGCAACCTCGAAATTTTTTTAACACAGCTGAAAAATTATCTCGAAGAATCCATTTCTGTATCGAGATAGACGACTGTAAGCTTTTATCACAGTGAGCAGAGCCGAAGCTAAGACTCAGTGAAGGCTATCCGGCTTACAGAGGACTCGACCTTAGAAAGGAATGATAGAAAGAACTCAAGAGATTAGGATGCAGAAAGAATAACTGCTCAAGAAATCTCTCTTTCTGGCTCTGATACCATAAAACAGTGCGAAACACGCATATGGATTTCCAAATGAATTAATTAATTGATTGAGCAACAACACTCAATAATAATACAGAGATATTTACAAAGATAGAAACATCAAGTTTCTATGTAAAGAATCAGTTTCATCTAAGAAACTGCTAAAGGAAGAAAATTAGCAACAGCTAAAAGAATGAGCATTAAACTAAAATAGAATTATTCTAATAAACCAGTGTGTATAGCAAAGACAATAGTTTGATTTCCAGTCTAGGGAGGTGATCCAGAGGAAGTGCGAGTTGTCTTAGTGAGCAGTAGCAGCCATTGAGGGTACCGGAAAGGATTCCGGAGGCAGACCAAACTTTGCAGAACATATATAGTGCAAAGGGTTTGCAACTTAAGGTTTTTGCAGTAGCAGATCGATGCAGGGCCTGGAAGAGAAAGCACATGAGGGTTTCAAAACCTAGTTTATTAATTTCTCCAGTTATTTGACTTTGCAAATTTTCGAGAGATGGCTGCAACAGGATTGAGAGATCAAGACAGGTTGAATACACCTCCAACTTTGGTATCTAGAAGGCTAGGATGTTGTTTCTATTGGACGAGCACGTTTTGAAGGAGTTTGCTACAACAGTTATAGTTGTGTCGATTGATCCCATCTAGTTTCATGAATACAAGAGGGATAACACCAAAGCCAAGAGAATGATCCTTGATGGAGTCATGGATCACATAGTTCTGCATATCGTTGAGAAGGGAATAGTGAAGGAGATGTGGGATGCCATCATCACGTTGTGCCATGATCCGTCAGAGAACGAGAAGATGATCCTCAAAGAGAAGCTGAGGACGAGCAAGATGAACAAAGGTGAGGATGTTACTTCCTATCTCACCGGGATTCAATTTGTCAAAGATTAACTTGTTGTAGTAGGAGAGAAGCTAACAAATGATGAGCTAGTGTGTATAGCACTCAATGGGTTTACCAAGCAGTGGTGTACATTCGTCTAGGTAGTTTCTGGGTGTGACACACTTCCAAGATGGGAGCGCCTATGGAGTGATTTCACTCAAGAGGAGTTGAGGCTCAACTTAGTTGAGGGAACTACCAGCAACAGTGGCAAGGCAACGAAAGTGAAGGAGGAGCAAGAGAGTGTCGCTCTTGCAGGAAAAGGCAAAGCGGAGAAGGGTCCCAGCCAGGGGCAAAACTCGAAAGAAGAAAAGAAGGAGGACATGTTGAAGGTCAAGTGTTTTGGTTGTGGTGAACTTGGTCACTATGTTAGCCAGTGTTCTAAGAGGAAGGACACGAAGGGCAAGCAGACAATTGCTTCAATAGAGATTGAGGATTTGTCTGCTAGGTTGGAGGATGAATTTGCATTGATAGTAGCAGTACCTCCAGGGGGAGGAGGAGTATGATGCTCTAGTATGTTAGATCAGGTTGTTGAAGAATGTAACTAGTGTCGGTCTTCATAATTGTATTCGAGTCATGATGTAATGTACTTGTTAAAAGAAAGAAAATTAATTTTTATTGTAAAAGAAAAAAACTATTTTTGGAGCATGGGTTTCATGCTCTTTTATTTATTTTCTAGGTCATAGCCTCCATTGAAGGATTCTAGGTTTTATATTGAGTCATAAAAGTCATTTTCACATTTATTAGACCCTTCTTGGGCTTTTGTATCATGTAAAGAAATTTATTTTGAGTCAAAAACATTCATCTTACCCCTCACCAAGTTACCCCCGTCCTGGAGAAGTCAGCTTAGTTGAAGGCAATTCGACCTTGTGGAAGTAGTATAAATAGAGATAGTTCAACTCATTTGAAGGAGCACACGCACAAGTTTGATCTGCAAGGGAAAGAGACAAGAAGAAGAGTGAATTCAAGGAGAAGAAGACCTAATCCAAAAATAAAGCAAAATCGAAGTTTGGAGCATCTCTCTCTCTCTCACGTGTGAAATTTTTAGGGTTTCTGGGCAAGTTGCAAGGGTTGAAATTTCTGCAATTACTATAGGTCCGAAAATTGTTGTTGGGGGGGCCAAAATTTTGGATTGAAGCAGTAGTTGAGGAGTTGACACTTGGTGACTTTGGCAAAGTTTGTCTACTTGAAGGAAGGGTTGGCTTGGTGATTGGAGGAGGTCTTTGTCTAGGTCAAAAGGGTCTTGGGTTGCCTCATCTTGATTTGAGTCTACCAAAGGAAGAGTTTGACTCGGTTTTCCCCTTCATAGGGGTTTTGCCCTTGTTGAGTGCTTATATATGGTGGCATTGATATTTATGCTTCTGATTTGATAAATGCTTGATGAAAAGAAGATAAAAGAAGAACATAATGGAAGTTAATAAGAATACTAGAATATCACAAGTAATTGTCAAGACAAGAAAATATTTTTGCCTTTCTGATTTTCTAACACGAGCAAGGTTAGAGGAAGGAGAAGCAAGAAGATCTAGATCATAGCCAAGGAGGGTTTGATTAGTAGATCAAATCCAGTTGTTGTGCATGGGATTCCTCAGTTGGTGGACCATTACCTTTGCTATGGGAGCCAAAGTATCATAGTAGCGGAGTAAGGTCAAACACAGGTTTGCAATGATAGCAATGGCACAAAGGCAACACAAGGGCATGAACAATGTGAGATC
Organism: Pinus taeda; assembly: GCA_000404065.3. Lineage (NCBI taxonomy): Eukaryota > Viridiplantae > Streptophyta > Pinopsida > Pinales > Pinaceae > Pinus > Pinus taeda. The sequence continues at coordinate 6,372 of APFE030050650.1, forward strand.
AGAGTATTGCAATGATAGCATGGTGGACAGTGATTGCCGAAGGATTCTCTTCACAAATATTTCCAGTTTCTCAGTGGCAAAGGGAGATCCAGCTTATTTGCAGGGGGAGAATGCAATCCCTTTAGTAGTGTGAATTGACTGAGGCAGAGGGAGTTTCCAGTCAGATCGGTTTGCAAAGGAGGAGTTCGCAGGTTGATGGTTTGACTTTCTAGTGGGGGTTATGGTTGTTTCCGGTAATGTGAGATTGCCGGAGGAGTGGAGTGAATTGTCGATACGCAACTGCAGAGGTCGATTCAGGGTCTCAAAGGAGTCTGAATTGATTTGGAGGGGTCGAGCAACTTCCAGGAGGTCATATCAACTAGCATAAGTGAAGGAATAAATTTATCGGAGAATGCTAAGTTCTGGCAATCAATTGTATCACAGATGTTAGACGTTAGCAACGTGGATTAGTTCGGATACACCATGTTCCCACAGATCAGCAGGTTGTAGATAGACACACAAAGGCCTTGGGCAAGGCAAAGTTTGTCTTCTTTAGGGATAAGATGGGAGTAGTGGAGAACATCTTCCTTGCTAAGAGGGAGTGTTAGTTTTTGGTAGCAGCGAACATGTGTTCTAGTCTCTATGGTATCTAAGAGGCTAAGGAACACGAGATCTCCAAAACTTAGAAAAGGTTTTGCAAGAAAAGCCTTAGACACACCTCAATTAGATTAATTAGCCAATAAGTAAATATTTCTTAAGTCTATCTTAGGAAAAGTGTTTCATTATATTAGATTACTTGAGGGATGTCGATTTTTCTCTAGAGACTTCTAGAAAAGTAAATTGACGGAGTTAAGATAATCTTAGCCATCGGTTGAGATGTGAGCGTGGTCGTTGAGAGTCCAACGAGAGAATGTAAAAGCAGGTTGAAGGGTTTTGAGAAGACATCGAGTATCATTTGAGCAGTTCGACTTACCCAATTTTAGCATTCAACAAGGGCGCAATTGAAGCTAGGGAGGCACCAGAAGCAGGGGTTTCAGTAGATATTTGGGAGGAAATTTTCTTCACAATGATTTCCAGTTTCTAGAGGCAAGAAGGAGATCGATTTAGTCTACAGAGAAGGTGGTCGATGTAGCAATGCGAGTAGATTGAAATCAAACTTGAGACAATCCAAGACCTTAGACCAGACCAAAAGACCTTCCTCCTCCACCAAGTCAACCTTCCAAGATGATGAACTAAACACCAGAAGTCAACTTTTGTCACTCTGCTTCAATCCAACTTCAAGTTAGAATTTCAGCCCCACTACAACCTTGCAACTTCAGCCTTCCAACAACTTTAGAATTTTGCATGTGTGAGTCAAAGGAGAGAAAATGGTCTCCAAACTTCTTCACTAGGGTTTTTTCTCCTTCGCTAGGTTTTTGCTCCTTCTTCCAAGAATTTCACACTCTCTTTTCTTCTCCAACAACTACAGATCGAACTTGTTGTGAATGTGCTCCAAATGAGCTCGAGTTGCTACCTTTATATAGTGGATTTTGCCTTCCAATGAGGTTGACTTGTCTAGGTTGAGGCCGACTTGGTGGAGGCAGCCTAAATGACTTATTTTACATAAAAATATTCTTTTTTATTGGTAAACGAAGCCCAAGAAGGGTCTATTACATGATGACATGCACAAGGACTCTTGACATAAACCCTAGAAGCCTACAATGGAGGCTTTGACCTATTACTCATTGACCCAAGTATGAAACCCATGCTTTAATAAGTCAATTTCTTTTACAATAAGATTTTTTTTCTTTCTTTTGACAAATATATTACATTATGACTCAAACAGATTTATAAAGATTGATACTAGTTACATTCTTCAACAAGAAGAGTCCAAATTCAGTTGTAGAGGGAGGCAGTGAATCCCCAATTATTTTTGTCAGTGGAGATTATCAATTGTCGGAGCTTTGCCAAAAAGGAAAGCAGTTGTAATTTGGCAAATTGTTGAATAATAATAAAATCCTCATCTTCTGCACTGGTTTTCCCTTTGGGGGTATTCCAGGGACAATTGTCGAAAAATAACGGTGTCAAAATTATTGTGTGTGCATTATTTTCTCAGTTCCAATAATTTTATTTTCTTAAGTGTATTTTATTTTTGAAGAATTACAGTGTGAGTTTATCGATATTTGCTGTTAATAATTAACTGAAGAAAAATAAACTGCATAAGTTAGGAGATAAAGTTCCAGTTGCTGCAGTTCGTGGAAATTTCACAGGAAAGACTTCAAGGAAGATGCCATATCCATGAGACCAGTGGTGGCATGAGTTACCCCTTTCCTTGGCCTACTTTTTCCACCCCTCTGGTGTGCCTTTTACATTATGTTGATTTGGGGTAGCACCGGATGTGCTCTAGCCACAAAAATTGGTGGAGAGGCTAAGGCACATGAGATCTCCAATACCCAGAAAGGGTTTGGGCAGATTCTAAACAGTTTGGGAGATATTAAAATAATTAATATTTTTAATGGAAGTCCCTAAGTCTAAACTTAGGGAAAATAAAAAATTAATGTGTGAATATAATATAAAATTGTGTTAGAATGGTCCAAAAGTCATGGATCAAGCCAGATCTAATCTTAGCTGTTGATTAGGGACTTAATCTCAGCCGTTGATTTGTCAACGAGAAATGTATAAGAGGAGGCTTGAGGGTCACTTGGAGAACACACCAAGAGATCAAGATTTCGACTTTCTGGGGCTGGGTTTGCTGAGAAAGTTGAGAGAGTGATTAGAGTTGCAGCTGAGGGGCAGTGAATACAGAAGCAGAGAGGCAGAGATAGCACCAAGAGGATTAGTGCAGTAGCCGGAGAGAGGGACGCAGAAGCAGCCAGGGCTCCTGTAGAGGCAGCCACGAGCTGCGCAGTGCCTCAGAGGGCCAGCGTGGGTGACGTAGAGGGCCAGAGGGCTGACGTAGTGCCTCCAGAGGCTGATGCAAGCCAAGCCAGAGTGACGTTGGGCTAACGTTGGGCCAGAGAGAGGCTAACACAGTCCCTAGAGGCTGACGCTGGGGTTTCGTGGGGCAGATTGGAGCTGTGGAGCTGCTGGAGTGTTTATCTAGCGTTTTAGCCAGAATATTTGCTTCCGAGTAGAGAGGTACTACTGCCGAAATTTTTCTCTATTGGGTGAGCCGGATTTGGCACCCAAATTGTATTTTGAAACTGCTTAATAATCAAACCCTCAGATAGCTACACCGGTTTTCCCGCATTAGGTTTTTCTGGGGACATTAGTCCAAAAACAACGGTGTCACTTGTGTGCTTGTTTCTATTTCCTTAAGTTGATGATCTGTAATGTGTTGAGCATGTACTTGTATTTATTTCCAATATTTACATGGTAAATAACTTGTTAATTAATAGAACAAGTAGGTAGGAATAAATCAGTAAAGTGCATGAAGGGTTTCTAACAGTCAGACTTAGAAATTTCAACACTTTAATGATTTATCTTTCTTTTTTCAACACTTTAATGATTTATCTTTCTTTGGTGCATACTTTAGGAGCCCAAGCTTGCTTGGTGCTTTTCCAATACCCTTTAAAGATGTAGCAATTTCTCGCTCATCGGGGTTGGGACATTCAAGAGTTACTTTGTTTTAGGTGAAGTATTGAATGCTTGAAGAACTAGGTGATGCCAATGAGGTTGGTAGAGCTCATGCTAGGCTTTTGCCCATGTGCTAAATAACTACTGGCCATGTTTTTGCATTTCACATTTTCTTTTTATTGTGGATTTATATGTTTTTATTGTTCTTTCAGTTGCATTAACCTTTGGGGCTAAGTTTCTGGGCCCTAACTCAAGGATGTGGATATAGGGTGCCAATCCCAATGATGAATGACAATCAACCCTAAGATTGGAGATGGACAATCAGGAAGGATGGAAAGTGGTATGGATTACCCCAGACACTCTATATCAATCACTGCCTCCCCAATAGTGCCCTTACTTAATAATAAGGCCTCATAGGAGGTCCCATTGGGCTAGAGTCAAAGACTAACTTCCCAGGTGAAGTGTGGGAACAACGATACAATAAAGAGAAATCAATCATCCATGCCCATAACATTAAATGAAAGCACATGATTGCTAGAATGGTTAGAGTCCTGCTGATAGATGACCCACCTTCCTTCAACAAGATTGCTAGATGGGAGAGAACACTGACTAGAGCAGTAGGTGGAGAACTCTGGCATCAAGCTATCTGAAGATCATCATAGGGCTGCTGGCTGGCTGGCTATCAAATGAGGATAAATTTTTTCTCCTATTGGTTACCCACTTTTGGTGGGGAACAGGGCTGGCAGACATTTAGAGTATATCATGGAAAAAATGGCTGCATGCTTCTGTGGTGTGCTACAAAACAGTGACCGTATCAGGCTTTAGAACATGTAAAGCCTGATATGATCTTCTCTTGAGCTGAGAACTTGCATGAGGTCTAACTGTTGGACCATCTCCCAAAGTTCATAAATAGAAGGGATTTCTGCTAGACCTAATTGGTTAATCAAAATGTTAAATATTGAACATATTGAAAATGCAATATTTATTATGTTATTTGCAACAGGTACTTCATTCATAACATGATTTGCATAGATTCCTTAAAAATATTTAATATGTAATATTTCTGTTACAGATCACAACCAACCATTAGAGATGCCAGCCTAGAAATGAGCAAAATGTTACATGATAGCCTAGGATGGAATCCCAATTGGTGGACACACTCAGTGGGCTGGACAGAAATATTTCAGGATCTACTAGGTATATTGGCTATAAAATAATGAAGGCTCATCGTTATACTAGGAATGAGTATGTTAAGTTGTACTGTGCTTATACTATTTGCCATGTATGATTATGCAAGATGCTGGATAATATTTTGTTTTCTTGACAGGGAATTATGGGTTTGTAAATTTATTTCCTTGATTCATTGTTTTAATCATTTCTAGGGTACAAGTCTCCCTCAGGGCCCATATGAATTTTTTGTTGTTACAATCATTTTTTTCTCCATTTGAAGCGTCTCTTTTCATCAGTTGCAATACCTTTGAGGCTTAAAGATAAAACCTTGTACATCTGCTTTCAAGTTGGCATGGGAGACATGGTCATTATTCATCCTGAGTCCTGACAACTTAGTTGCTATCTGGTTACTGTGTTTGTTATTGTTTGAGAAAAAACTTGAAAAAGTACTCTGGTATACAGTTCTTTAGATTGTATTCTCTTATTTTATGTGTATGTGGTTCATTGTAATAAAACTTCAAGCACTTGTTCAGTCTCAATATCATGTGAGAGAAGGGGTGGTAACACTACTTACGTAACTAATGTCCATCCTAAATATGTTTGATAGATGCAAAATAGTAAGCAGTAGAAATAGATGTGGAGGAGCCCACTAGTAAGACATGAGTGGACTTGATTGATGACATTTGATTGAAGAAATAACGTTGTGCAATTTACAGTCAATCCATTTTTATTTGAATGGAGGCTATTCTATATATAATGGATTGTGTGTGCACTAAATTGGCAGGTTGGTTCATTTGTACCTGCAGAATTCGCCAAGCTACATGCTTTTGACGCAGTGTTTACCAGAATGGGAGCATCTGATAGTATCCAGCATGGTTCAAGTACTTTCTTTGAGGAGTTAAGTGAAGCCTCATCCATCCTGCAGAAATCTACACCTCGCTCACTTGTAATAATCGATGAATTGGGGCGGGGAACTAGCACCCATGACGGTGTTGCTATTGCATATGCAACGCTACATTTTCTTCTAAAAGAGAGAAGATGTTTAACTTTGTTTGTCACTCACTATCCAAAGATTGTGGAGCTAAAAGATGAATTCCCAGGGGAAGTGAATCCATACTATGTTTCATATTTGACAGATGAGTGTTTAGCAGAAACAAGACTGGCTGGTGAGATCTTGCATGATTCAACATTCCGAAATGCTCTAGTGAAAGAACCTGATGTGGATCAAAGCACAGTCAATGAGGTTTCTCAAAGTATTACATTCCTTTATAAGCTTGTTGCCGGGGTTGCTAGTAGAAGCTTTGGCCTTCATGTTGCACGCCTTGCACAGGTATTTATTCTTTCTCAAAACCCTAGTGAGAACTTTCTGGTATGTAATTGCTCAGAATGACTAGTTAACATAACATTTTGTGCAGCTACCTGATTCCTGTATCATGCAAGCTGCTACAATGGCTGCTAAGTTTGAGAAAGAAGTATGTGCACGTGTGCTAGCTGGATCAGGAGCAAGATCTTATTTACATATGGGGACAACTGAAGACCAGTCTCAAATTGATAAGCTGTTGAATGAAGGGAGTTCAAATAAAGCATCTGTAGAATTGGGTGAAAGATTCTTCTCAGCACAGGAAGAGATGTTTATATCAGAAACTCAGCAGATGCCCGATAGTTTCCACATATCAAAGCTCTTATGTTCTGTTCAGTCTGCCTTGAAAGCGATTAGCCCTGTTGATGGTTTATGTGCTGTGAAAAAGGCACAGGAACATGCTGTACAAATCTTGACATCAGGGAATTTGTAGTAAATTATGCATTTTTGAAGCCACTTGCATATCCTGCATATGCACCCAATCCTTGGGAATTAAACCTCGTATCGAACTCTGGATGCAAGCTATCCTGCCAAATTAAAAAAAAACCTGTTATAGGTGCATGGAAGGAATTTTGTATAGTAGTTGAAAGATATTTCTGGAACTGGCAGCCAAAAGCCATGTTCTTCAGCATTGAATATCGATATTGTGCTGACCAATTTAGGACTCTAGAGCTAGAAATCTGGTTATTTCAAGTGATTTACAACCTAAGTGTTTCTGTAATTTTGTTCACTTTCCAATAACATAGCCTGCATTAATGAATGTAATATTCATCCCAGGCATTCGGTGGAACCTGTCAGGTGATTTATTTATATAGGATAGTTGATGAAGTGCAACAAGGTCAAAGGTAGAGCAAAAAATACTTCATTAAGATACAGGATTTTGTGATAAGAGCTTTTCAACGCAAATAATTTAGACCATTGCCAATGAATATCATTGACCATTTGTTAAACTGTTGTCTAGTCAACTATCCAAACGTAGAAATGTGCTGCAAGTTAGTAAAGGAATTCTAATCTCGATGAAGAAAAGATGGACAATTATGTCATATCAGATAAAAATTGTTGAATTCATCATCTCATATTCAGTGGGTACTGTTTTTGAATCAAACCAATAACAAATGCACTTTTGATCTTATTTAATGGTGGCAATTAAACAATCATTTCCTTCAGATGTTCATAGTCACATGTCATATGGATGCAGTTTCTAAAAAGTTTGTTCACATTTGTCACTTTTTAAAAGCAGTACAATAAATCTGAATTATGGGTTTTGGGATTGCATGTGAAGAATATATGATCCATAATTTTTTAGTTACTCGATTGCCTATAGGGAGATCGAGGATTGTAGTTGCCCAATCTACTATATTGGGGACTACAGCAGTGTAGGTCAATGAATGAAGTGACTTTATGGACTTATCTCCCTGTCTGGTTACCAAAATGGAAAAGAAAGCTACGTCATGCACTTGTGTCCCTGCCTGATTACCAAAATGAAAAAGAAAGTAAGTGAAATAAATACTTACTCCAATTTACCTATCTTAGCAATATGTAGACAAGTATTTGAAAACAAAGCTGGTGGAGCGTTGGTTCACTAGAGACGTTGATGTAGTATCAAGCTGCAAGTGAAAGAAAGACTTGTTGCAATTTACGTATCTTAGGAATATGTAGGAAAGCATTTTAAAACAAAGCCGGTGGCGTTTTGGTTCACTGGAGAGGTTGATGTAGTATCATGTTGTATGACAATGTTCCTTTCCTACTATGGTTTGACCTGCCTCAATGTAGCCCCTATAAAAGTTAAATGGGAAATCCATAGTTTATTGGAACATATATTCTTGCAGTGAATTTGATTCTAAAAGTTAAATGTGAAATCCATAGTGTCAATACAGTGCAGTAAAATTTAATTCTAAAAGGTAAAGAGGAATCCATATGATTTGTCCTACCTAAATGTAGCCTTTCTAAAAGCTAAATGGGAAATCTATAGTGCAGTAAATTTAATTCTAGAAGGTAAATGGGAATCCATAATTTGAATATAATGCAAACGAAGAATGTAGAAATCAATTCTAATACATAGTATCAATATAATGCAAAAGTATATTGGTGAAAATCGTAGAGTAATTTTATCACAAGTTGTTTGGAAATATGTTTACTAGTTTGAATGTGGATGCCATGGGAACAAGACATGGTAGCGACTACGTAGCAGATGAATTAAATAAGATCTATACTTATGTATAAAACCTTGAACTCCGGTAAAAAAATAAAATAGAAAAATCCCATCAGGTTGATTAGTAGTGTTTGGGAGAGGAATTTAGTATCCAAATGTTTATTAGGTGGGTGTGCCGCAGTACCATTGGTTAACAAGTGGAAATTGGTGCCATTATGCTTGAAATCAATTTTATGTTAGTGTTGGTTAGTTTAGTAAAAGAGGCAGGTAAAAATTGGTTGCCTAGATGGTTAAATGGATTAAAAATATTAACATTGTCATAGGATTAAGCCAAATAATAAGGAGACTAGTTTTAGAATTATCAAATATTGTCTTTGTACATTGTATTCATAGTAAAAGGGGGTTTCCCCCTCAAAGAGGACTACAATTATTGGTTTTTTATTGTTTTTAAGGCACAAGGGTCATAACATTTGGTATCAGAGCTCATGAACCTAGGGTTTTGCTACTTTAAATAGATTATTGTAGCATTTTTGCTATAATTTATTTTTTGAGAGGTTTCAGATGATGAAACTTGGAAAATATTTATGAGAAGTCTCGGGCAATACCTAGTTCAAATTTTATAGCTTGGTTTGTTATATTTTTCGAGATATGCTTTGAGGAAGTTAGGGTTCTTAAATGCTCTTGAAATCAATCTCAAACAAGTCAATTCGACATTTTTGTTATAATTTTTCTAGGAGGTTCTAGAAAGTGACTTGGACCGCATTTAGATGAAATTTCAATGAGAATCTAGTTCAAATGGCATATCTTGGTTTGCTATAATTTTGAATATATGCTCTAAGAAATTTCAAGTTTTTGAATGCCCTTTAAATCAGTGTTAAACCAGTATGTTTGGAAATTTCACAATATATATGTGTGTGTGTGTGTGTGGGGAGAGAGGGGGGGGCTCAGAGAACAAAACTTGGACCATATTCAGGAGAAATCTTGGGGAACATTTGCTTCAAATTGTTGAGAAATCAATGTTCTTATAGATTATGGTTGATTCATCTTACTTTATAATTACTTGAGTATTTGTTGGCCTTTATTATTTAATTATGTCTTCTTCATCAAACAAGTACTAAAACATAAAAATGCATGAAGATAACATAAACATAGAACACAAGATATAGGTTCCAAGCCAAGGCAAGGCTTTATAAGGGAGAAAACCCAAACAATTTCTCTTCCTATAAAATCAGAGCAAAGTGAGATATCCAAGAGCCAAAGACTAGGGTCAAGACTTCCACAAGCCTATAACGAACAAAATTCGTATACGTAGCAATAATTTTCAAAATACTTCGAAGACAAAGACATCCATTGTAGGACAAGTAATTGTATATTGAATATTTGAATATAAGTGAGATGATTATGGGTTTTGGGATTGCATGTGAAGAATATATGATCCATAATTTTTTAGTTACTCGATTGCCTATAGGGAGATCGAGGATTGTAGTTGCCCAATCTACTATATTGGGGACTGCAGCAGTGTAGGTCAATGAATGAAGTGACTTTATGGACTTATCTCCCTGTCTGGTTACCAAAATGGAAAAGAAAGCTACGTCATGCACTTGTGTCCCTGCCTGATTACCAAAATGAAAAAGAAAGTAAGTGAAATAAATACTTACTCCAATTTACCTATCTTAGCAATATGTAGACAAGTATTTGAAAACAAAGCTGGTGGAGCGTTGGTTCACTAGAGACGTTGATGTAGTATCAAGCTACAAGTGAAAGAAAGACTTGTTGCAATTTACGTATCTTAGGAATATGTAGGAAAGCATTTTAAAACAAAGCCGGTGGCGTTTTGGTTCACTGGAGAGGTTGATGTAGTATCATGTTGTATGACAATGTTCCTTTCCTACTATGGTTTGACCTGCCTCAATGTAGCCCCTATAAAAGTTAAATGGGAAATCCATAGTTTATTGGAACATATATTCTTGCAGTGAATTTGATTCTAAAAGTTAAATGTGAAATCCATAGTGTCAATACAGTGCAGTAAAATTTAATTCTAAAAGGTAAAGAGGAATCCATATGATTTGTCCTACCTAAATGTAGCCTTTCTAAAAGCTAAATGGGAAATCTATAGTGCAGTAAATTTAATTCTAGAAGGTAAATGGGAATCCATAATTTGAATATAATGCAAACGAAGAATGTAGAAATCAATTCTAATACATAGTATCAATATAATGCAAAAGTATATTGGTGAAAATCGTAGAGTAATTTTATCACAAGTTGTTTGGAAATATGTTTACTAGTTTGAATGTGGATGCCATGGGAACAAGACATGGTAGCGACTACGTAGCAGATGAATTAAATAAGATCTATACTTATGTATAAAACCTTGAACTCCGGTAAAAAAATAAAATAGAAAAATCCCATCAGGTTGATTAGTAGTGTTTGGGAGAGGAATTTAGTATCCAAATGTTTATTAGGTGGGTGTGCCGCAGTACCATTGGTTAACAAGTGGAAATTGGTGCCATTATGCTTGAAATCAATTTTATGTTAGTGTTGGTTAGTTTAGTAAAAGAGGCAGGTAAAAATTGGTTGCCTAGATGGTTAAATGGATTAAAAATATTAACATTGTCATAGGATTAAGCCAAATAATAAGGAGACTAGTTTTAGAATTATCAAATATTGTCTTTGTACATTGTATTCATAGTAAAAGGGGGTTTCCCCCTCAAAGAGGACTACAATTATTGGTTTTTTATTGTTTTTAAGGCACAAGGGTCATAACATTTGGTATCAGAGCTCATGAACCTAGGGTTTTGCTACTTTAAATAGATTATTGTAGCATTTTTGCTATAATTTATTTTTTGAGAGGTTTCAGATGATGAAACTTGGAAAATATTTATGAGAAGTCTCGGGCAATACCTAGTTCAAATTTTATAGCTTGGTTTGTTATATTTTTCGAGATATGCTTTGAGGAAGTTAGGGTTCTTAAATGCTCTTGAAATCAATCTCAAACAAGTCAATTCGACATTTTTGTTATAATTTTTCTAGGAGGTTCTAGAAAGTGACTTGGACCGCATTTAGATGAAATTTCAATGAGAATCTAGTTCAAATGGCATATCTTGGTTTGCTATAATTTTGAATATATGCTCTAAGAAATTTCAAGTTTTTGAATGCCCTTTAAATCAGTGTTAAACCAGTATGTTTGGAAATTTCACAATATATATGTGTGTGTGTGTGTGTGGGGAGAGAGGGGGGGGCTCAGAGAACAAAACTTGGACCATATTCAGGAGAAATCTTGGGGAACATTTGCTTCAAATTGTTGAGAAATCAATGTTCTTATAGATTATGGTTGATTCATCTTACTTTATAATTACTTGAGTATTTGTTGGCCTTTATTATTTAATTATGTCTTCTTCATCAAACAAGTACTAAAACATAAAAATGCATGAAGATAACATAAACATAGAACACAAGATATAGGTTCCAAGCCAAGGCAAGGCTTTATAAGGGAGAAAACCCAAACAATTTCTCTTCCTATAAAATCAGAGCAAAGTGAGATATCCAAGAGCCAAAGACTAGGGTCAAGACTTCCACAAGCCTGTAACGAACAAAATTCGTATACGTAGCAATAATTTTCAAAATACTTCGAAGACAAAGACATCCATTGTAGGACAAGTAATTGTATATTGAATATTTGAATATAAGTGAGATGATTATGGGTTTTGGGATTGCATGTGAAGAATATATGATCCATAATTTTTTAGTTACTCGATTGCCTATAGGGAGATCGAGGATTGTAGTTGCCCAATCTACTATATTGGGGACTGCAGCAGTGTAGGTCAATGAATGAAGTGACTTTATGGACTTATCTCCCTGTCTGGTTACCAAAATGGAAAAGAAAGCTACGTCATGCACTTGTGTCCCTGCCTGATTACCAAAATGAAAAAGAAAGTAAGTGAAATAAATACTTACTCCAATTTACCTATCTTAGCAATATGTAGACAAGTATTTGAAAACAAAGCTGGTGGAGCGTTGGTTCACTAGAGACGTTGATGTAGTATCAAGCTGCAAGTGAAAGAAAGACTTGTTGCAATTTACGTATCTTAGGAATATGTAGGAAAGCATTTTAAAACAAAGCCGGTGGCGTTTTGGTTCACTGGAGAGGTTGATGTAGTATCATGTTGTATGACAATGTTCCTTTCCTACTATGGTTTGACCTGCCTCAATGTAGCCCCTATAAAAGTTAAATGGGAAATCCATAGTTTATTGGAACATATATTCTTGCAGTGAATTTGATTCTAAAAGTTAAATGTGAAATCCATAGTGTCAATACAGTGCAGTAAAATTTAATTCTAAAAGGTAAAGAGGAATCCATATGATTTGTCCTACCTAAATGTAGCCTTTCTAAAAGCTAAATGGGAAATCTATAGTGCAGTAAATTTAATTCTAGAAGGTAAATGGGAATCCATAATTTGAATATAATGCAAACGAAGAATGTAGAAATCAATTCTAATACATAGTATCAATATAATGCAAAAGTATATTGGTGAAAATCGTAGAGTAATTTTATCACAAGTTGTTTGGAAATATGTTTACTAGTTTGAATGTGGATGCCATGGGAACAAGACATGGTAGCGACTACGTAGCAGATGAATTAAATAAGATCTATACTTATGTATAAAACCTTGAACTCCGGTAAAAAAATAAAATAGAAAAATCCCATCAGGTTGATTAGTAGTGTTTGGGAGAGGAATTTAGTATCCAAATGTTTATTAGGTGGGTGTGCCGCAGTACCATTGGTTAACAAGTGGAAATTGGTGCCATTATGCTTGAAATCAATTTTATGTTAGTGTTGGTTAGTTTAGTAAAAGAGGCAGGTAAAAATTGGTTGCCTAGATGGTTAAATGGATTAAAAATATTAACATTGTCATAGGATTAAGCCAAATAATAAGGAGACTAGTTTTAGAATTATCAAATATTGTCTTTGTACATTGTATTCATAGTAAAAGGGGGTTTCCCCCTCAAAGAGGACTACAATTATTGGTTTTTTATTGTTTTTAAGGCACAAGGGTCATAACATTTGGTATCAGAGCTCATGAACCTAGGGTTTTGCTACTTTAAATAGATTATTGTAGCATTTTTGCTATAATTTATTTTTTGAGAGGTTTCAGATGATGAAACTTGGAAAATATTTATGAGAAGTCTCGGGCAATACCTAGTTCAAATTTTATAGCTTGGTTTGTTATATTTTTCGAGATATGCTTTGAGGAAGTTAGGGTTCTTAAATGCTCTTGAAATCAATCTCAAACAAGTCAATTCGACATTTTTGTTATAATTTTTCTAGGAGGTTCTAGAAAGTGACTTGGACCGCATTTAGATGAAATTTCAATGAGAATCTAGTTCAAATGGCATATCTTGGTTTGCTATAATTTTGAATATATGCTCTAAGAAATTTCAAGTTTTTGAATGCCCTTTAAATCAGTGTTAAACCAGTATGTTTGGAAATTTCACAATATATATGTGTGTGTGTGTGTGTGGGGAGAGAGGGGGGGGCTCAGAGAACAAAACTTGGACCATATTCAGGAGAAATCTTGGGGAACATTTGCTTCAAATTGTTGAGAAATCAATGTTCTTATAGATTATGGTTGATTCATCTTACTTTATAATTACTTGAGTATTTGTTGGCCTTTATTATTTAATTATGTCTTCTTCATCAAACAAGTACTAAAACATAAAAATGCATGAAGATAACATAAACATAGAACACAAGATATAGGTTCCAAGCCAAGGCAAGGCTTTATAAGGGAGAAAACCCAAACAATTTCTCTTCCTATAAAATCAGAGCAAAGTGAGATATCCAAGAGCCAAAGACTAGGGTCAAGACTTCCACAAGCCTGTAACGAACAAAATTCGTATACGTAGCAATAATTTTCAAAATACTTCGAAGACAAAGACATCCATTGTAGGACAAGTAATTGTATATTGAATATTTGAATATAAGTGAGATGATTATGGGTTTTGGGATTGCATGTGAAGAATATATGATCCATAATTTTTTAGTTACTCGATTGCCTATAGGGAGATCGAGGATTGTAGTTGCCCAATCTACTATATTGGGGACTGCAGCAGTGTAGGTCAATGAATGAAGTGACTTTATGGACTTATCTCCCTGTCTGGTTACCAAAATGGAAAAGAAAGCTACTTCATGCACTTGTGTCCCTGCCTGATTACCAAAATGAAAAAGAAAGTAAGTGAAATAAATACTTACTCCAATTTACCTATCTTAGCAATATGTAGACAAGTATTTGAAAACAAAGCTGGTGGAGCGTTGGTTCACTAGAGACGTTGATGTAGTATCAAGCTACAAGTGAAAGAAAGACTTGTTGCAATTTACGTATCTTAGGAATATGTAGGAAAGCATTTTAAAACAAAGCCGGTGGCGTTTTGGTTCACTGGAGAGGTTGATGTAGTATCATGTTGTATGACAATGTTCCTTTCCTACTATGGTTTGACCTGCCTCAATGTAGCCCCTATAAAAGTTAAATGGGAAATCCATAGTTTATTGGAACATATATTCTTGCAGTGAATTTGATTCTAAAAGTTAAATGTGAAATCCATAGTGTCAATACAGTGCAGTAAAATTTAATTCTAAAAGGTAAAGAGGAATCCATATGATTTGTCCTACCTAAATGTAGCCTTTCTAAAAGCTAAATGGGAAATCTATAGTGCAGTAAATTTAATTCTAGAAGGTAAATGGGAATCCATAATTTGAATATAATGCAAACGAAGAATGTAGAAATCAATTCTAATACATAGTATCAATATAATGCAAAAGTATATTGGTGAAAATCGTAGAGTAATTTTATCACAAGTTGTTTGGAAATATGTTTACTAGTTTGAATGTGGATGCCATGGGAACAAGACATGGTAGCGACTACGTAGCAGATGAATTAAATAAGATCTATACTTATGTATAAAACCTTGAACTCCGGTAAAAAAATAAAATAGAAAAATCCCATCAGGTTGATTAGTAGTGTTTGGGAGAGGAATTTAGTATCCAAATGTTTATTAGGTGGGTGTGCCGCAGTACCATTGGTTAACAAGTGGAAATTGGTGCCATTATGCTTGAAATCAATTTTATGTTAGTGTTGGTTAGTTTAGTAAAAGAGGCAGGTAAAAATTGGTTGCCTAGATGGTTAAATGGATTAAAAATATTAACATTGTCATAGGATTAAGCCAAATAATAAGGAGACTAGTTTTAGAATTATCAAATATTGTCTTTGTACATTGTATTCATAGTAAAAGGGGGTTTCCCCCTCAAAGAGGACTACAATTATTGGTTTTTTATTGTTTTTAAGGCACAAGGGTCATAACATTTGGTATCAGAGCTCATGAACCTAGGGTTTTGCTACTTTAAATAGATTATTGTAGCATTTTTGCTATAATTTATTTTTTGAGAGGTTTCAGATGATGAAACTTGGAAAATATTTATGAGAAGTCTCGGGCAATACCTAGTTCAAATTTTATAGCTTGGTTTGTTATATTTTTCGAGATATGCTTTGAGGAAGTTAGGGTTCTTAAATGCTCTTGAAATCAATCTCAAACAAGTCAATTCGACATTTTTGTTATAATTTTTCTAGGAGGTTCTAGAAAGTGACTTGGACCGCATTTAGATGAAATTTCAATGAGAATCTAGTTCAAATGGCATATCTTGGTTTGCTATAATTTTGAATATATGCTCTAAGAAATTTCAAGTTTTTGAATGCCCTTTAAATCAGTGTTAAACCAGTATGTTTGGAAATTTCACAATATATATGTGTGTGTGTGTGTGTGGGGAGAGAGGGGGGGGCTCAGAGAACAAAACTTGGACCATATTCAGGAGAAATCTTGGGGAACATTTGCTTCAAATTGTTGAGAAATCAATGTTCTTATAGATTATGGTTGATTCATCTTACTTTATAATTACTTGAGTATTTGTTGGCCTTTATTATTTAATTATGTCTTCTTCATCAAACAAGTACTAAAACATAAAAATGCATGAAGATAACATAAACATAGAACACAAGATATAGGTTCCAAGCCAAGGCAAGGCTTTATAAGGGAGAAAACCCAAACAATTTCTCTTCCTATAAAATCAGAGCAAAGTGAGATATCCAAGAGCCAAAGACTAGGGTCAAGACTTCCACAAGCCTGTAACGAACAAAATTCGTATACGTAGCAATAATTTTCAAAATACTTCGAAGACAAAGACATCCATTGTAGGACAAGTAATTGTATATTGAATATTTGAATATAAGTGAGATGATTACAATAAGGGTGAAGGTCTGTTTATATATTCTAGGTAGGTGCCCCTTCACTAACGAACATGTCTTTAAAACATGTATCTTCAATATTAACTATTAGTTAGTTAATTATTAATTATTATTTACATTATTTTTATTTATTTTTATATAAATTTTATTCATAACATTGCCTTCCTCTTAAAAAAATTGTCATCAAAGCTTACTGATGAAGGGCTTGATTTCTTTTCTTGTTTCGAATATCTTCTCATCTCAATACCATCATATTCGTTGATACCAGACGTTATGATCCTTTGAGTGATAAATAAAATTGTCGGACTGAGAATGGATCTGATCTTCTTAAATTAATCTTCCGGTCATTAGAAATTTTGTAATGAATTGTTATCATAGCACTGGGTTTTACAAACTTTAGTATTCCTTTAAACATAAATCTATTGTTTCCATTTTGAATGGTTCAAATATGTAGGTTGACTTAGTTGTTTGCTCTTGTGATTCGGATGTCGATAATTAATTCTTATGTTTAGACTTTCCCTTATCTTGTGTGTGGTAGTTTCCTAATTTACTTTAGGTATTGTTGTTGTTGAGTTGACTACTGAATCATCACTTGGAATTTCCATTGTTTGAACTGTAACATCTGAATATGTTTTAACTTCTATTGGTTTCTCATTTTCTTGAGTTGTGATATTTACTGGATCGGACTTCATATCTTTTTTTTCAACATGGATTGAAGACTTCAACATTTTTTTCAAAATAAATTCTTCTTATTTGTTGTTCAATGATTTCTTATCATTTTTAAAGTTCTTAATTTGAGTGATTAGATTTTGATTATGATTTTTCTTCAATTTGGACTGAAGACTTCAACATTTCTTTCATGATAAATTCTTATTTGTTGTTCAATGATTTATTGTCATTTTTAAGTTTCTTAATTTGAGTGAGTAGATTCTAATTATGATTTTTGAGGCGTAAGAGTTCCTCATTTCCGAGTCAACTTTATTTTGGGATTCAAGCTTCTTATCTTTTAAACATTTGATTTGTTCTAATAATTTTTTGTTAATGTCTTTTAATTGTAATTTTCCCTCTTCTTTCTCTGATAGACTTTTGCTGATTTTTTTGTCAAAACTTTTTTTCCTTTTGTTTTAACTTGTGCTTCTTAATTTTACACTTTTTGACTTGTGCAAGTAGTTTCTGGATATGATCTTTTAAACGAAAATTTTCTTTGTTTTATTAGATATGGCCCACAAGCTCTTTTTGCTTATTCGATATTGAGTTTTTATTCATTTGAGGTATCAATTTCGTAACATCTTTAAAGTCTTCTATTAAGGACATTATCGATTTTGACTTCATTGTTATGTCTCGAAATGTGATCATCTTTCCCTTATAAGAAAACATCAAAAACAATTTCTATGTTTAACATGAACGCATCCAAATTTCTAAACCAAGGTTGACCAATAATTATGTCAATCTCTATGTCATACATTTTTACAACACAAAATTGAGATATGTACTCATGATGAACCACTGTTATTTGTAAATCATTAATTTCATATTTTTTTCCAAAAAAAATTGTTGTTTCACCTACATTGACATTTGAAATTAACATTTGATTCGTCAGATTAATATTTATGTAATATTCATTGTTTCTTGTACTATTAGCAATGATAACTTTTTTTCGTTTGGATGGTTCCTTTTACTGTAATTTATTGTAATTAACCCGTGATGTAATTAAAATACCTTTATACGAAAATCGTATTTCTTTAATTCCCAGATTAGACTTAATTCCCAGATTAGACTTCATTTTCCTCAACTTTAAGGTTTAAAAAGTACTTTTTACCTTTTCTTCCTCCCTTTAATATTCGTTTAATACTTTAGCTCTTTAGTGGTTAACACTTATCTAAATCCTTTTCTTTTTTAGCGATATAATACCTTTTAAAAGAAATAAACCTTTATGTCTTTCTTTAATTGGAATCTGAGATCTTTATGAAACTATATGACTTCCTTAATTGGAACTTGAAACTTTTATAATATATATATACATATATAAAAAAATATTTCAATACATTTTACTATAATCTTAACGACAATTATTTGAAGGATAGACTATACGTGGCAGTGACAGTGGAAAATGAAGGCATACCACTGTCTGGATGGGTGGCATGCGGGGTATGAAAAGATGCTACTGTACTAATCCGTGTAATTAGCATGGTGATATAGGTGTGGTATAGTGATAAAGAAGTTATGAGAAGTAAACCATAAGGAATTAGCGACCGACAATGTCTAGCCACAACCAATGAGGCAAACAAGGATTTGTGGTGGCCCGAGAACTGGCTGTCGGTACAAGAAGTTTATGAATGGGAGCAACGACACAATTGAACAAGCTGGTGGCAGTGGATGGCTCCGGAGCAAACACAAGTAAGCGAACGTAATTGTTGAGCTTGACACAACGACTGGAGAACTGGTGTGCAGGGACGAGGTTGTCGACGGACTGGCAGTGATGGCAGGGATGCAGTTGTCGACGAATGGCAACGGTAGATGTTGCTATGGAGTGCGGTTGGTCAGCGTGGACGACGATAGGGGAAGCAATGGTAGTGTCAAAAGGTTGCAGTGATGGGTAGTAACTACGGCGGTGGAACAGGTTGATCATTGAGTAATGGTGACTTTGTCATGGGTAGTAGCTCGATGGTTGGAGCAATGAATGGTAGGATGGATGTAGCAATAGGAGTTTGGCAAAAGACTTGCATGCGATATGGCGGCTAACGAGCGAAAGAAACGCAACGTGAAATCAACGAATGCAGAGTCAATAGGGGGAATACACTATGAAACTGGTGGAGAATGCAAATGATCAACGACTGTGGTGAAGGCAATGGAGACCTGTTGGTTGTGACACACAGGTTCAACGATGGCGGTAGAGGTCTGTGGTGGAGTTGCAGGAGTCTATTGGGGCTACATAGTAATTATTTTTTTATTTATGTTTTTTTTTTAAATTGAATGATATACATTTTTTATATATATATATTTTATTTATTTTATTTTTCCATTTTAGTTTTTTTTTAAATATTTTTTTCCACTTCATATTTCTCTTTTTATTTTTCTTTATATATATATATATATATATATATATATATTATTTTTTTATGGCCAAGGCTTAATAATAAATGGAGAATCTCCCAAAAATATGTAGCGAAACGCTTTAATAGAAATGACAACAACGTTGATAATAGGTTTAATTGTCAATGGTGGGAACCAAAGAACGTGGATTTGATACCAATGTAATGAACAAAGTTCGTATATGTAACAATAATCTTCAAAATACTTTGAAGACAAAGACATCCATTGTAAGACAAGTAATTGTATATTGAATATTTGCATATAAGTGAGATGATTACAATAAGGGTGAGGGTCTGTTTATATACCCTAGGCAAATGCCCCTTCATTAACAGACATGCCCTTAGAACATGTCTCTTCAATACTAACTACTAGTTAGTTAATTATTAATTACTATTATTATTTTTATATAAATTTTATTCATAACAAAGCCCCAAGTCAACCCTCCTTCAAAGCCTTCCTCAAAAAAGTTAAAGTTCACAAAGTCAACGATGGTCAAACTTCATCAAATCTGGTCCAGCTCAGAATTTCGGCCCTGCAACTTCATATCTACAGTTCAGACCTGCAACTTCGGCCTTGCAGTGCACATATTAAGCCCAAAACTCTCACACGTGTGAGAAAAAAAAAATAAAAAAAATCAAAGTTTCCTTTCTTCCTTGGATTTCTCTCTTCCTTAGCCTTTGCACTTCTTTTCTTCCTTTCTTGCTCAAATATCGAACTTGTGTGAGTGTGTGCAAATAAGGGCAGAGTCTCTTTCTTTTATAGCCATCCATGTGGTCAAATTGGAACTCTTCTAGGCCGACTTCCCATGGCAAGGTCATCTTGGTCTTGGGGGTCAAAATGACTCTTTTAAATAAAAAAAATAATTTTCTTTTGATACCAAATGCCCAAATGGGACTTTGACACATGAAAAAATTTCTTCTTGACTCAAATAAACCTTAGAAACATGAAGAACATGCTTGACTACAATAATAATAATAATATATATATATATATTTTTTTTTTCATAAATATACACTGATACAAATACAAAGATAATTATGAAGACCGAACCTAGTTACCTTTTTCAACGCTCTCTTAACTATGGAGGTATTCATAATTCCACAACAAAGTACAAGGATACTCAAATTGAAATATTATGATAAGAAGAGTTGGATTTGCTGGTATCCTATTGTCATAGTAGTGAAAAAAATGAATTTTGTCTTTTGAATTTTGTCAAAAGCATAAATTATGGTTATGATCTTATGGAAGATCAAGTTTTAGGTCTTAGGTGGGAAAATAAAAATTATTATCCATTGTGAAAAGAGTTACAAAGATGTTCTTTTATCCCAAGGGGTCAAGTTAGTTAGGTCTAAAGGTTAAATTACATCAAGTGATCATGAGAAATATTGCACTACCATGCTTTGTCATCATGGGCATAGAATAATAGGTGTTTTGAGGTAGTTTAAATATCAAATCATGATTGATCATGACATCAACAAGGGTACAACGGTCAAAAGGATAGTTGTTGCGCTTTAGCCTAGTGCTATGCTTTGGTCTTTAAATGTCAAATCATAATTATCACCATCAAAATCCACTCTCAACGACTTTGGGAGGTTATCTGCATGATTGTCTTCATACAAGTTTTACCAGATCTCAATTATTCCCATCGCAAGTTCATTGGTGGTCATGCTTGGTTGTTGCACAAAGGAGACAAGGGCATTGCATTTCCACCTAGTGTTGCATTTCTCTCCATCCGGCAATTAAATCTCTCCCTTGGGTGCAAACTTAAGTTCCTTTTAGTTCCTTAGTCTTGTATGGTTGCCCAATTACATGTATGAGCTAAGACAATAACATAGAAACCTTCAAGTCACCTAATTTTCACCATCGTTGTGTTTTTGAAATCGTTGCGCTTTTTCCATCTGTTGTATTTTCTCCTAATCGTTGTGCTTTCATCATTTTCGTGTTTTCTGTTTTTCTCTTTGCCAAGTCTGCATTTTTCCTTTGTGGAGCCTCCATATGCAAGGTCTGCCATGCATTTGAACTGAATTTAAAGCTCCTATAGTCACTGATTGTGCTTTAGAAATTTTTGAAATCATGTCTCCACATGCGATGTGCTTCTGGCGTTGTGCATGTCCTTTGAATTTTCTTGCCACCAGAATTAAAAATGTACTAGTTGTCTTGAGGTTCCCAACAGGGATTTGTGTTGATTGGTCTCTAATACATAGGGTTTTCTTCTTAGTTTGCTATCAAAGATAAAATTTGGGTTCTCTTTCCATTATTGCTATTACTTGTTGCATAAATTAAGTTTCCATTAAAATAGTATCCTCTGTTGCAAACAAGAAACCATGTCAACTCCAGAGGGAAGAAAGCACAAGGGAGGTGTTATTGTCAGATTTGAACCACAAGACCTCACATTAATCAATGTAAACCTAGCTATCACAGTTGCTTTTGAGCAGGTGGGATGTATTAAGTTTTGTGAAAAGATTCAAGGGTATAATACACAACTTACTAAGGAGCTTTCCATGACCTTTGATGGGTTGAAGACCAAGTTTGGAGCACTCACCTTTCCAGTGACAAAGGTCACAATTTATGCTGCAACAGAGATTCCCCTTTAGGGAGAACAATGGTTCAAGGGTATGCCCCTTGATATTGCACATTATAAAGATTTTTTGAAGCCTGAGTATAGAGACAACGAGTATAGGGCCATTGTTCCTAAAGAGTATCTACTTGAACACCATAGCAAGCTTTTACAAGCTATTTAGAGGTATTTCACATGTGAGGTGAGGTTTGGAAGGATTTATTAATACCATTTCAGGCTCTTGATGCATTTTACTGGGAAGAGTGCTTTGAATATGTCTTTCTACCTATTTAGGAGCCTCAGTAAGATGGTTGACAAAGTGCAGGGCAAACAAAGTCAAGTGGAACCAAACCTTTTCCAATTTTCATTAACTAAGTTGTTGGTATTGAAGGAGTTGAATAAAAGAAAGCAATCATGGCAATCATTTGTTGATTCTTCAAAGATGGTGGATGATGTGCCATCTAGTCCCTTGAGAAAGAAGGAAACACCCTCAGTGGCGGTAAAGGACATTCAATCACCAACTGGGAGCTCAATGAAGAGGCCCTCAACTATAGTGCAGTCTATAAGAAAAAAAGAAAGGCAAGAAGCTACAATTTTCTCTAGAAGTGGGGGATGTCCCTAAGACACCCTTCACTAGGTTTGTTGCAAAAATTATGCCCTTGGAGTAGACATTTTAGACCATGGAGACCATACCAGAAGAGGAAGTTGTTGATGTTAAAGTCAAGGAGGTTGCATAATTGCAAGAATGATTGAAGAAGGGCCATTTGATGATTTCACAGTTGCAGCAGGAAAATAGGCAACTAAAGAAGGCTATTCTAGAAAGGACAACTCAACCTACGGAAGATGTGCCAATTGGGGACACACAGATCGGCAAGACAGCAGTAGGTTAAAGCTACACCAGTTTTTGCCAAATCCAAGGGAAAAGACAAAATTAATCAAAGAAGATGTTAAGAAGGAAAAAACTTCAGCAGCTAGGATTAGGATTACCAGATCCTCATCTAGGAAGCTACAAATCTAAGAAGAGAAGACGATACAAGAGGAGGAGATAGAGGTAGATGATGGGAAGCACACTTTTAATAGGTTGAGAAGGCAACTGAAGGAAGCTCACAGGGAAATTTCTAAGATCAAGAAACATGATGAAATGGCCATGAAACAATTGAGTGACCTTCTAGACATCTATCACCCAGCTATGGACAATGTTAAATACATGTTTTTGTTACATCGGACAATCCCTCATGTGGACAAGAGTGATCTCCCTAGATCCTAAATGGGAACTAGAAAAAATCATGACAAATGAACAGACTCTTTCCCTAAGTTGAACTTGTTCGAATTAAAACCAGTCTAGCTAATGGATAGACCTCTTACCAGTTTCATGAAATGCCTGATGAAGATCTCTTATTGTGACTTGATGCAACTCTTAAATGCTTGATAGGACTTGCAAACATAAACCATAAAAGGATCAAAAGAATATGTGATATAATAATTCAAACAACTTAGCCTAATGATCAAGGAAATTAGTGATTGAATTTTCCTTAATGAACATAATAAACAATTGTCAACTATTCATCATTCACAAAAGACAAAATCAATGGGATAAAGTGCTCATTTGTATTAATAAGAAGATAAGAGGAGCCTTATAACCTTCGCCTTGATGTTGTGAGGTCCCTCCCAAATGCCTTCAATCTCCTCCTCAGATGACAAGCTCTCCAATCTTAAACTAACAATATAAGTTTGTATTCTCTGAATTCTGACCTCCTTCATCCCTCAACCCTCTAGTCCTTTTATAGATCAAAGAGGGGGAAGTTTCAGATCCCAAAGAAGAGATGAACCTCCTTTAATGAAGGATTAGTTTACCATAAAAAAAGGGATGGAGATGCATCTTATGAGGGTTATAGTTCAAATAGTCATCACCGGAAGCTTTTACTTAGGAAATATTTGACCAATTATGTTTCTAGAATGTACTTTTTATTTTTACTTTCTAGAATTCACCTGTGCGGGTTTATAGTTACAGACAGAGCGCAACTTTGCATTGTTCTTAGAGTCAGTTTCATCGCATGTGTGGGAAATGCTAGAGAAATCGGCGCATGTGGAACTTAACAAGGTGTAAGGGCTATTTGACCCAAATTTCTCATGTACTTTAACATATTTTGAGTTGTTTGACTTCTAAGGGAGTAGGTTTGAACATGTTCATGGATGGTAAAAATATCCATAAACTGATCAAGTGTCATGGCGACAAATTGACGTGTAATAGATTGCCCCCTAAAGTGTGAACTCTAAAAAATAAGTTTAAAGATTGAAGCGCTTTATCATTCCAAGGATCAGATCAGAGGAAACGGTCGAAAACCTGCAAGGAACATTCAAGGGAACACAATGCAAAATATTTATCAAAAGTCATCTTTGAGGTAGGCATTCCCATACTCAGAGTAAAGCGAACTCAATGAATAAGCATGGAAAAACTAAGCTCATATAGAAGGTAGACACAACATGGACACAACCATCTATCTACCTAATCATGAATATAAAATCTCCTCGCAACTTGGATTGATGAAACTAGATCCAGGGTCTTGATCTCCATCTCTCGATCCACAGTACGATTCTAACCATGTAGTGAATGTCTCGAAGTCAAACATGGCAGAAACAACTTGATTACTAGTCTATGGTGTGTACCATTAACAAGTGCGAGAGAAACCACCAATAATGACAATGGTTGTCAAGGTACTCCCAATACAATCTATGAAGTGTGAATATGTGATTTGAAGTCAAACACTCGTAGAATCGTTCGATTGAAGGCCAATGATGATAACCTGTCATCGAAAGTGAAAAACATGCCATTAAGGCATGTAGGCTTCAAGGTACTGAAGGTTTCTAAATCAAATGCTTCCTATATAATGAGCTGAAGTTGATAGGAAGTGATTCATCGTAGGAAAGCTTACGACACAAAACATGATATCAAGATTTGAAAATAATTGCGAGGAGTAACTCAAGGATGGATGACGCGAATGAGGTGTTGGTGTCCCAAATCGCCCTATTTTTACCCCATTTCTATAAACATTAACCTCTGCTTTATCTCAACTTAAACCTCTCTTTCATGCACTAGTCCAAGATAACTACCTATTCATGCATATGCTTCGTATTTTACATTAAGATTTATTAAAGTTATTTATTAATCATTTTTACATAGATTTCATGCCTATTAAGTACCTCTTGTAAGTTATGATAATTTCCTAGAAGTAATTGAGGAACTTAGTATTAATTATGAGTTAGTATGATCAGTGCAGGTAGATTCCTACACCACCACGATGATTGGTCCAAGATTTCCATGAGCTAATCTTTCCATGCGAACGTTTTGATCCATGACTCTAAGTTCAGTTGCTGATTGATTGAGGATGGGTATCGGTGGCGCACAATCAAGGATGTTTTCCAAGGATGGTCTATGGCCAGCGAAGTACACGTTCTATTATAACTGTTAGCCGATTTTGTAATGTTTGGTTGTTAGTCTGTTTGGCCGAAAGGCCTGAATAAGAAAATGACTGTAATTAGTGGAATACAGCTAAGGCCGAAAGGATGTATAAAATATAGATTGTAGGTAGAACTAGTTAGCGATCATTAAAATGTAATTTCATTTTCTATGTAATCTGGTATCGTCCTCAGCTCTGGGCTGGACTCACACTGCTATGTACATTTGTTGATCAAGTAATACAAGGAATCTGCCATGTTATTCATGCATTGTGTTTAATTTATCTTTGATGCATACTTGAGTGTTGAATCTGTTCGTTTCTTAATAGGGAAACGAGCTGGTTGGCTAGGGCCCAACCAACCTAGCTCTTTTACCCTTGTGCTTTAGTTATTCGGAAAGACTGTGTGGATATTTCCCTTTGTAGTTGCGTGGTGTGAGCAATTTTATGTTTATTTCTGAAGTTCTGATTTAAATCTATTTTGGAGTTAAGTGTGAAACGGATCTGTGGCTTGGGAGTTAATTGAGTTATTTCCTTTCTGTAATTTCTTTCTCGCATTTCTTTACTCGCAGTTCTTGTCTCGATTTTCTTCCGCTTGGATCGTGCAGGAAGCCCTTTTCCTGTGCCAGTGCATGTGATTTCTTGCACTCTGGTTCAGCCATTTATTTTACAGCGAACATTGCATTTCTTTCCTTGATTATCATTTTGGTTATTCTTGCAAGCAAATGGGTTGCTAATTTCAGTAATTGTCTTCAACATTAAAAGTATATTTGTAAAGGATTTGAGAACAATTGCATGAATTTATCATAGACACATTATACTTGTATTTTATGCTTTACGACCAGGGAACATAAATACTTTAAGTGGATTACCGAAGTTAGATGATACATGTAAGATCACTTAGACTACTGCTTTGATTACTTTGAGTTGCTTTCATTTCATGAAGTTCACTTCCTTTGCAATATTTAATTAATTAAAGCATTTCTTTTCCATAGATAATTTATCTCAGAATTTCGTTTGCAATTGCAATTCTTTCTCAGCACGTATTTCAATATTTTTGAAAGTAAGTTAGAAACTTGGTGAAGGAAACTCTACCTCAATGCAAGAGCTGGTCTCTTGTCACAGAAACAGAGTGCTCTAATCCCTGAGGCTTAGAGCACCTCCACAAAGACATAAATCTTCAATAAGGGAGGTAAAATATACTTTTACACAGAGGCATTGTACCTGCACTAGTGCAAGCATAGGTTTTTTATGTAGAAGGAAGATCTAGAGAAAAATAGATCTCTGCAAGGGCCCACTTGTCAGACTGTTAGCCATCTATCTAAAGATAAACATAGCATTTCCTTCCAGCATTTAAGATTGCTTCAATTGTGTGAAAGCTCCTTTACTTGATTTACTTGCAAATTATTCTTTTATATTCCAACACTAAAGTTGCTTTGGTGTCAATTGCCTTTAAATATTGTTTTATGTTTGATTCTGCAAATATTTCCTTTAAGAAGTAGGATTAAGAATAGGAAAAGTTCATACCACTTCTGGCATTGATTGTGCTTCGTCTTTAAGTTTACGAAACCCTTGGGTTGACAATTAAGTGTTGAGGAGTATGCTTAAGCGCAATTCCTGCACCCAACATGAAGGTAAAGATTTTTCAAAGGATTGGAACCAAGGTTGAACTTCTCTTAAACACATAATGACACTATAATGATTTGGCAACATTTGACTTAATGATAATACCCAAAACCATGAAGACTTTCAATGAGGTTTGATTAATTGTAAGGCAAATGGATTTCCTAGCCTGGACATGAATGTGACTGAGCATCGTATTCAAGAGCTACATGCTACCTTTTAATTGATGATGTAGAATGGATACTTTCCCCAATTTCCACCCACCATTACTGGCAAGTACCTCTTTATTTTTTACAATCTTGAGGAGGATAGTAAATTCTTGGACTATAAGCTCATTCTTTGGATGATTCCATTGAAATATTTTTAACGAACCCTAAGAAGGAATGGTTTGGTCTCATCATGCTTAATGAGTCCTATATTGTTTAATGTTTTACGAGTCTAGTAAAGCGGTAACTCGATCTCATTTTATTTTAGGATTTTGAAAAATACACAAAAAGAAAACTCATTTAACTCTTTAACTGTAAAATTTTAACGAGCCCGGAGAAAATAAAGCTCAGCGTTTTTCCTTTTTATAGAGTCAAAAGCAAAACATAAGTAGACTCCATCAGGTTAATTTTCGTCAGTTTAGTCTCTCAGGTCCGAAAAAGGATAAAATAATACAAGGGAGAACTCTATTGACCATGTTTGATCAACGTATACCTTTTTCGTAAATAGTCTTGGCTCAGTTCGTAAAAGGGATAAACTTATACTGAGTGGATGGTTGTTCATTTACTCTTACGAGTTCAAACAAGCAAGTACTCAGTAATCTTTTCATTTTTTGAAAAAGTATGAAAAGGGCTTAAAAGAAGACTCCATGATTTTCGATTTTCATAATTTTTAAAGAGCATAAAAAGCAATAAAAGCCTGCTAAAATGTCAAAAATGATTTATCTTGACTCTGTAAACGATCCTACACTATTAAGCTCAATAACCCGTCATAACTACTCCTAAAGGTGTTTTCCCTCTCAAAAAGATTCAAAATATAAAAAATAATATTTTTTAAGCTAAAAACATATAAAAGTCAGAAAAAGTAATTTATTTTTACCATTTGCGTTTTCACAAGTTCAGAGCGGAGAGGTTTTTACTGTGAAACTTCCAGGATTGATTCCAAGCCAATCAATGGATGAAATCATGCATCGTTTCTTCCAGGTAGAATATCTCTCCATAACTTATCTTTCTATCTGTTTATTTTTTCATTTTAAGCTTTCATTTGGTTTTTTGGGACAAAGATTTGTCCAAAATGCGCCCTCATCCCTATGCGGGTTTCATTCAATCGGGCCTGCATAGGCCGATAAAAGTTTCCATACAGAAATTCTTGGCTTGCGCAAAATTTTGCTAGAAATTTCTGCACAGTTGCGCCCTATCCATAAAAGGGTGGTCGCGCAGGTGTCGTGGGCTATTTTTAAAACAAATTTGAAGCCCAAAAAACATGAAATGAGTTTTAAAAATGCTTCTAACTTCTTTAAAATGGTCATTTCAGGTCATTTGATTGCCCAAAAATGGAGTGAAGGAAAAGAGAGCATGAAGCAAATGATTTGGTTGCTTTGGTGGATTTGGCCATTTTGCAAGCTCTAAGGACTTGTGGCCTCCTGAAATACTGGCTAATCCTTGGGATGAAAGCCCAAGTAGATCTGATGACGTGGTTGGTGAAGATTTGGAATGTCCAGGAACAGTGTTTTGTGATTGTTCATCATCGCCTCACCGTTGATGCCAATGACATCTATTTCCTGACTTGGTTGTCTCATCAGGGAGCCAATCTTTCACTATTTTGATCGAGAGGAGGGGGAGATACTATTGATGGATACCTATGATGTTTTTGTAGGGATGCACCACCTAAAGCTGGACATATTGACATTCAGGTCATCGAATTTTTATCCTTGAGGACCATTGTTTTCACTGTTTACAAACTGTGTGGGAGTGATGCCCTTCATCTAACCACACAGGCACAAATGCAGATGGTCGTGGAATGCTGGGAGTCCACGATATACAATTGGTGTGAGGCAATAGTGATAAATATGAAGGGTCAGTTGACTAGGTGCAGGAATGGTAAACTAAAAAATTTTGGTTACGGTGCCATTCTAGTTGCTTTTTCCCTAGAGAGGGTTCCTATTCTTTGGCCACAACAGATTTGGGCAGACAAGGGGAGTTCGAGGGATCCATGCTTGATGAGGTGGGTTGCACTGATGGCATGCCATAGCAGTGATGGGCCTGTAGTGAGGTATACGACAGAGTTATTTGACTGGCTAAGCCAACACATTGCTTCGATCGAGGAATTTCCATATGCAGGGATGGATTACAAAGGTGATCCTGATATCCCACTTCCAGCCAGAGCTCAGTGGGGTGATCTAGGTAAGAATTTCTCATTTTGACATATTTTCAAAATTTTCAAATTTTTAAGTGTTTTTGTCTTCAGGGACTAATTATCTTAAATGCATGTGTAGATGTGGGTCCAACCTGACTAGTCGGGATGAGACGGTATGATAGATGAGGCGAGTAGCCTATGGTAGTTGTGGCAGTGAACATAGAGGCAGATGGCATCCTGACAAAGTTGGAGCACAACCTTGAGAGGTTGACTTCCAACATCCCAGAGACTGGAGTAGATGAGATTCCACGCACCTATTAGAGGCACGTAGTTGGGGTTCCAGGGCCTCAGACATTTGCTGCGTCGAGTTGTTCGTGCTATCGTGTGTTATCATGAGCATCATCAGGATTAGTTTTTCTAGTTTCTAGGACCATTTTTGACTTTTTGGTGTCAGCATATTCAGAAAATAAAAGGCCACATGGCCTTATGTCCTCGGATGACATATTTTGTAGACACACCCAAACTCTATTTTAATGAAAAAACGTACTACTTTTATCTATGTTTATCTCGACCAATGTATGAATGAATATTGTTTTTAATTTATAAATGTTTCAAATGTCTATTTAACACATGATTTTCCAATGCATTTGTGAATGTGTTTAAATATCTCGAAATGTATCGATATTCGATATAATCAAATTGCCTTTCCAAGAGACGAACTCGTAAAAACACCCTTAACATGGTTGGACTCCTGACTGAATACACACTGTTTAAATGTAATACAATGAGCTGTGAATATAACCTAACGATAAAATGTCGAATACCTATTGCAATGGCATAAGTTAATAGCTCAATGATTGCGCTATATTCTTCTATATTGTTCGTTGTTTGACCGAGACATATTCCGTGAATAGATAGCTCATCACTGGGTGAATAGATAACCTAGGCTACGGAAGATAATTTTTTAGTACTACGACTAGCGCCATCAGCAAAGCCAATGTAAGTCGGAGAAAATGTCGACATCTGCAAATCAAGTGTAAAAACAAGATAAGCAAGAGGAGGAGTAAAAAACACTAATTTATCACACATACTTAAAAATGGTAAATAATGTACAAATCTTCACCAAAATTTTATACAAAATATTTCTTTAAGTAAAGACCATTTATGGGCTTTCCCAAAGGAACACCATCATAATCAACCAGCTCATAGGCACCTTTAGCTAATATGTGTTTTATGATGTAAGGGCCATGCCACATGGGCTCGAATTTCCCTGCACCTAGCTTGTCATGAGCTTGATCATATACCAAGACTAGGTCACCTTATAAATATATACAAGGAATAACATTGTGATTGTATTTGGCTTTGACACGTTTCTGGTGAGCTTCGCTAACCAATAAGGCATTACAATGATTTTCATCTAGATGGGATAAATGTACAAAGCAATCTTCGTCTGTAGAGGTAGCAGGTAATAATTCGATAACTAATTTAAGAGTTGGAATTTCACATTTAATAGGTAATACGGCATCCAAACAATAAACAAGTTGAAAAGGGGTAAAAACAATCGATGTTTTTACAGTAGTACGGTAAGCCCACAATGCTAAAAAAAGCATAGAGTGTCAGTTTCCTTTATGCATACCAACTATTTGTTTAATCATATTGGTTAAAATTTTATTGAAAGCTTCGACTTTACCATTAGCTTGTGGATAATACAAATTAGAGCTATCATGGCAGAGGCTGAGTTGCGCAGATAGTTCGACCATCATAAAGTTACGAAAATGACTATTGTGGTTTGTAACAATAGCTTGTGGAACGCCGAACCGAGCAATCATAGGATTGAAAATGAAAATAGTTGCAGTTTCAACGTCATCTCTATATGTAAGCATCGCCTTGGCCCATTTTGTAAAGTAATCGACTGCAAGGATGATATATCCATGCCCCCTGGCCGAGTGAGGGTTACAAGTGATGAATTTGATGCCCCATTTGGAAAAAGGACCAACAACTACGATTGGGTGAAGAGGAGTGGGAGGTGCTTGCATTTTGCGATCATAAATTTGGAAATTATGGAATTTGCAGACTATAGTGATGCAGTCTTTAAACATTGATAGCCAAAAATAGCCAACACATAATATCTTTTGGGCAATAGCATACATAGACATGTGACCACCACATGCTCTAGAGTGACAATGATTTAAAGTTTTTCAGCTTCTTGAAAAGTTAAACAATGTCAGAAAAACAATGTCGGAATACATAATCGACACCACGACGATAAAGAGTGTCGCCAATAATGTTGTATTGTTGGGATTGGTATCGAATTCACTAATGATTAGTTTTTGATAGAGCGGGCCTAAAAGTTTTTGTTTGGAGATATATAATGATGTATCCATAAAACGGATCTAATGTACTAATAAGAAAGAGAGATTCATCAGCAAAAGAATCTTTTGCTACAGTTTATATATCAGTATGGGGGAAGTCACACAATAGTTCGATGAAAACCAAGGAATTATTTGATTTGAATTTTTCAAATTCCAGATCAAACTCTTGTAGAATGACTATCCACTTCAAGTATTTTCCCCCTAGCAATTGTTTCAGGAGAATGTACATCATGGGGTTGCAATCTGAAATAACAGTGGTTTTTTGGAGAAGTATATAGTGATGGAATCATTGAAAAACTTGTACAGTTGCCAAGGCTAGCTTCTCCACATGTGCATATTTAATCTCAGTTTTAGTGAGACTCCTACTCAAATAGTAAATCACATGTTTGTTTCTAGAATCATCCTCTTGGACTAACACCATGCCAATGGTGGCATCAAATGCAGCTAGGTACAGAAAGTAGTCTCGATGATAATCGAGTGGATGCAATTAAGGTGCATTAGTCAATGCATGCTTTAATGCATCAAAATATTTATCAGCAAGCTCATCCCAAAAAAATGGAATGCCCTTTTTCAACATTCCAATAAAACCCTATGTTAGTTGAGAATAATTGTGGATGAATCTACGCAAAAAGTTTGCCTTCCCTTGCAAACTTTGGAGTTGAGTAAGGTTAGAAGGAGTAGGGAAATTCAAAATTGCCTCTACCTTGAGGGGGTCGACACAAATGCCTTCCCTTGAAGTGATGAAACCTAGAAGTCGATTGAATTGCACACAAAAAACACATTTGTCCAGATTCAAGCGAATATTGTAATGCCTACACCTAATAAAAATTGCTTTTAAGTGAATTGGTTGATCCTTTCATTTCATGAAATGAGCCAGTAGGTCACCTAAATAAGGCTGAACAATATGCTTGATATCGTGGAATGCATAAGACATTGCTCATTGAAAAGTCGTGCTAGAATTTTTTAGGCCAAATGGGAGTTTACGATAAGCAAAAGTTCCCCATGGGCATATAAATGTGGTTTTATACTAACAGTAAGGTGTATGTTTATCTGATTGTAGCTAGAAAATCCATCCATGAAGGAAAAAATTTCATTCCCAGCACAGTGATCGACAATTTGGTCGATATACAGAGTTTGATAATTGTCCTTAGGACAAGCTTTGTTGATATCTCAGTAATTGACACACACTCAAATAGTTCGTTGCTTTTTATTAATGAGCACAATATTTGATACCGAATCGGTTAAAGGAATAGGGTAAATGAATCATGCTTTCAACAGTTTCTCAACCTCAGTTTTGATAGCAGTGGCTTTGCATGGATGTATTGGATGTAATCATTGTCTAATTGGATTAGCATCCAGATAAGTTTTTATTTCATGTACAATAATGCTAGGGTCGATTCCTGGCTTCTCTTCATAGGACCAGGAAAAAATGTCATAGAATTCCTGAAATAGGGCTTTGTACGTTGAAATATCTTCTAACAAACAAGAGGATCCTATATGAATATTTTCAATTATTCTGGGTTTCACTGAGATATCGATAGGTACCGTTGCCAATATGTTCCCTAAATTATGTTCATAACTGGAAGAAAGGGTGGATATTGGATTTTGAGGATTGCTAAGGGTCTTAGATGAAAATGATGATGAAGAATTATTCTCAATTTTATCAAAGGATGGTAAGAAAGTTGAACGATGATGAGTATCATTCCACGACATTTCATCCAAGGTCATAAATTCCATGATCCCTTCATCAATTAAAAATCTTTGTTAAAAGGATCAGGCGTAGAGATTGGTTCCAAGCGTGGCAATTGAGAATATTCATCAATGATCATATTCATTTTATCATCATCAAAGGTTGATGGGTTGGAAAAAGACTGAATGGTCTCATAGGCTAACTTGAAAGGACTACGAGGCATTTCATCGCCATATAAGATCATTTCAGATTCTGATAGTACTTTCCATGGATCTCCCATTTCAAAAGTACTTGACATAATCATGTTAATCTGTGCTTCATTATGAAGAATAATGGGTGGAGGGAATGCGAAATTTCCCATCAATGATGAGCCTTTGAGCAAACCAACACCAACTTCATCATATGGAGTGGTAGATTTTCCAACAAATGGGATATTGCCGGTAGAATTAGGGTCAGAGGTTTAGTAGGACAATTGATCTACTTTCATAATTCTTCCTTTGTGAAGAAACATAATCATCCTAAAATATGACGAGACTACTACCGCCATGTCATAAGTCCAACTCCAACTAAGAAAAAGGTTATATTCAAGTTGAGAATCAACAACCTCAATGTCTATTGAAACTATTTTTCCCTCTAACTCGATTGGAAAATCATTTAAAAGTCCATACGGACGAAAACCTCTTCCATCGAAGGCTTTCAAAGTCTTGGGATATTGATTGATTGTTGGATAACCCAAGGCTTTCAACCATGCAATGGACATAATACATGTTGACGCTTCTTTGTCAATCACTATTTGAAAAACTCGTTGAGTTTTGACGTGAACTGTATCTGAAAAGCCAGTTGGCGTGGGAGACGCGGGACATGATTTTCAAGATCGAAAACAATCGAATGCAAGTCTTAAGGATCTACAGCTCCTATGGCTGATAATAATAAGTTGCTTTGTGTTGGACAAGTATGCAACACTTCAAGGGAAGACATGGTCGAAGGTGACATAGCCATATCTTTGATGATGATATAATTTTGGGCAGCCCTTGCATGAGGATTAAAGGTTGACTTACGAAGCATACCCTTAGGAGGTGGACAAATTATCATATCAAGATTTTGTTTTTCAATATGTAATGGTTTAGAAGAAGGAGGAGTAGACATGGAATTTTGACCAAGTGAACTGGAGTCATCTCCATTTTCAACAGGACCCTTTGACACGTAATCTTTGGATCTCGTTTCTACCATAACATTGGAAGACATCATCATGATATATGTTGATGGGGATGTCAAGGATTGGTCGTGAGAGACCATTTTATTGTCTTGTGGAGGAAAAGGATCCTTCAAAACAACAAGCGTGGGTGAAATTTTGACGAATTTGGAAACTTCGGCCTGATGAGGTCACTCATTAGTGTAATGATCTTCCTCACAAATCAAGCAAGGGTAGCAAGGTGTCCTCTTTTCGTCAGATGGTTCATTCTTGGTTGATTTATCCTTAGAGCGATTGTCTTATTTAGTTTTTCCTTTTCCCTTTTTCTTATTTCCGGATGACTTACCCTTGCCAGTAGATGAATCTACGATGTTGATTTTAGAAGTAATTTTGGGAGAAGGATCTTTGTCAAGTGAATCAGCTAGAGCTGAAACCTAACATTCTTAGAATTTTTCTTTTTTTTCTTAGATTTCTGGCTCACATAACCAATCATGCCATCTGCGGGATGTGATCCTGGAAGAGGTGGACTATTTGGAGTAGATCGGGGTAAATTTGGGATATTTCATACAAAGTACCAGACTGAGTATAAACAAGATCGAGATATTGAGAGAAGGAAATCACCTACTCTTCAGTTACAACACCCCCTTTGGCCACATCTTCAATTATTACCGGTAAAAGAGATTTTATGAACCATTCGGCCAAAGTCTAGTCTGGAATGTAAAATTTAACTAGGCGATGTCTTCGCCTCCATTCGTGAATTTGGTTTGAGATATGGGTTGATGTTGACTGCTTCAAAGAAGTCAAAAGTTAAGCTGCATTGTGATACCGAATGGATAATGAAAATGGGTCAAAAAGGTTGTAGCAAGGGTGTTAAACATGTTGAAGGAAGTGTGCGGAAATTCTACATACCATTTGGTTGTTGAACCGATCAAGGTTCACTAAAAAAGTCGTAATCTAATAAAATTGTCACTTAATGAGTTAGACGTGCACCAAAGATGGTAGGTCATGACATGGTTGGATGGATCTTCACCCGACTTACTTTCAAATTTAGGAATATCATTGGTAAACTTAGTAGGAATGGTCAGCCAATAGGGGAAATAAAGAAGTGGATCATTAGTTAACTGAGAAAGGTCAGGAAAATCCAAAGTTGCAATGAAGGGAAACTAGCGATTAGGGTCCTCTGATGGATATTGATAACCTTGAGGGATGAGTCTCGTACTGGGAGAAGGATATCCAGGATATCCTGGGATAACTTGATTAGTTGGAATCTGCATACCACCTGGCTATCCAGGATGAGCCATATCATATTTCAATAGGTTGTTGAGACGTATGACCTGGGTATGTTTGATTCTGTGTTAGGCCCCTATACTACTAGTGTAACTCCCCTTATTATATTGTTGTACCCATGTAGTCCCCATATTGTTACTAATGTGCCCCATAGAAGCCCACTATTTTATTATTATGCCCTTACATTATTATTGTTATGTCGACTCTGATTATATTATGACCCTTTAGACTCCTATATATAGAAAGGAGGTATTTTCATTTGTATCATCTAAGAATTGTTC
>APFE030050652.1:0-19422 GCA_000404065.3 Pinus taeda
AAATATTAAAATGTCAAGTTCATTATCAGTTCTCTCACACATGACCAGTGTTTGAAACAATCACAAAGGAACAATTTTACCTATGTTTCTTTGGTTATTCTTATGAGAAAAAGTAAAGCGACTCTAATGGTTACGCAGACTGACACATACAATATGCACACAATTTTCTG
Organism: Pinus taeda; assembly: GCA_000404065.3. NCBI lineage: Eukaryota > Viridiplantae > Streptophyta > Pinopsida > Pinales > Pinaceae > Pinus > Pinus taeda. The sequence continues at coordinate 171 of APFE030050652.1, forward strand.
CGATACATATACATAAACAAAAAGATAAATACTCATCAGCATGACATCCCAGATATCGCCCTTACATTGAGGTGTCACACGCTTCCTTAACCCATCAAGAGATTGCTCTAGTTTCTCAATTAAGGATATCAGTGTTAAGGATGTCTTTGGCCTTTCTTCCTGCGAAGGTTTCAACAAAGCCTCATGTTTTGTGGGCAGTTCAACATATTTGTCAACATGCTTTGTATCCCCAACCCCAGGGAACGCGGGAACTCCAAAAAAAACAGTCTTCAAAGCTCACGAAACTTTGCCAAGCTCCCATTGCAGCTCCCATAGAAAAGGGAATGTTCCCATATAGTTCCAAAGCTTCCGGGAGCGCAGGAACCACTGAAACGGGTTTCCCACCTCTAAGGAGTGGTTCCCGTGTAACAGAGTATATTATATACCCATTTATTATGAAGATATCGAGTATATATTTTGAAAAAAACAATTTACAAAATAATTAAGAGAATTGAATAATTTATAATAAGAACTCAGAGCATTTTAATCATTTCGAAGTGCTACAAAAATGTATGAATTTTTTTATTCCAAAGAAACAAAGCATTCCACACTCCACACTCCAACCTGTAGGTAAGAGTAAGAAATTGTTCAAAGCTCAAGGCCATACAACAAGGCTTGAAGCCATTACAATAGTATATTGTATATGAGCTAGACATGTTACTAGCAGGAATTGAAATTGGGTGGGGAGAATAACAATCATTCCTCCCAACCATCCAAGATAAACTCAACTGAGACAAATGAATGAATTTGTGTCACAAATTAAAAAATTTGTGGAGGGCTAGTGCAATACCAAGAAAGCAATAAAAACAACTTGCAAATGACAATGAGAAATGTTTATAGCTAAAAAAGATAATTCTTAGCTAAAAAATTCTATTTAGGAGTTCTTTGCACAAATCAAGGTATTAAAATATGAGAAACAATGCATTCACCAATAAGTTCAAAATCTCAAAAAAGAAAAGAAAAAAGACTTAAAAACTCTCACCTAAAAGATTTGGAAACAAATACTTGCACAAATTAAGAAGTTAAAAGATATAAAGAAGTAAGATTATAAATTAGAACAAGAGAATCAAGATATTAAAAATAAATTATTAGAAGAAGATGAAGAAACTTTATGCCCAAGGAATTGTTACCACAAAATTTAGCAGCGTAGTGCAAAGCCTCACTAAGTACTCTATGTCTAGGGAAACAATGAGTTCAGCGAACATTGTCACCTCAGTGGCCTTTATCCTATTGTTTCGTATTTAAATACTATCCCCACAAGAAAGGCTTCCCCAACAAGACTTAGAGGTTAGATGACTAGGGATCTTAAGCCTAATAACTCTCCAATGAGCTTGCAAGCTATACACCCTAGAATGGTTTTCAATTAAGAAGGGGTGAGAAAGAGACGATGAATTGGGGGAGACTACTGCAAAGACTTGAGAGGTCGAGAGGTCTATAGATATTCAAGTCAGTTTTCCCAACCACCATCATCAATATATGGATTATTGTTATAAGATAGGATTTCAAAAGAATGAAGATTCACAACATGCAAAACTTTACAACAATAATGGAAATAGTCTATGTAGGATATTATCAACAAAGGATCAAGGCTATTGAAATAGGGTAAATAAGGGATAGGTCAACACTATGTTTTTGATGGCTGAAAATGCACAAAACAACAAATAAGACTTAGACATCAGCCCTAAAATTGGGGGTGAAAAATGCAAGAAATGATAGCTTTTGCTTTTTTATAAGTAATGAATGCAATCCGAAACTTTAGGACAATAACAAGTACAATTTAGCTACAAAATGCAGATTTAACCAAACCTCAACACTAATTTACCATAAAATAGAGAAAAATGGAAAATTGAGTTGATAGACACACAATGATTAATGCCTTCAATCAATTGGTCAATGGGGTTAATAGGATGAGATCAAAAGACTAAGGACTTTGCGTAGAGAGGGAGGAGAGAGAGTTCGCTTCATCTCCAAACCCTTGCGACTTTCTATTTTAAGAGATTTAAGATCAAATGATGCAATCTAGTTCTTTTGATGGGTACTTGATGACAAGTTTTGCATAATAAGAAACAAGAATTCATAAATGATATTGCAATTTTTAATATGGCACAAGATAAACTCTAATTTCCATTGAGAAATCTATAGGGCAATAGTTAGGATAATTTTTCTTTACTTGATAACTGCTTGTGATATCTTTTTACCTTTTCATACTTGCTAGCTTCTTCTCTTATTATTATGTTTGTTCTTATCATCAAATAGCTACCAAAACAAGAACAATAGTACACAAGAACATAAGATATAGGCTGCAAGCCAGGGTTGAAACCTCTCCACTTGAGAGGAAAACCATAAATCTCTTCTCTTCTTACAGATTCTTCAATTGACGAATTCCAAGACCTCTAGGCCAAGACTAATACCCTTCCAAGACCAAGTCCAACCTCCTTGATGATGTGCTTCATTTTGTCCAAGTCAAACCCAGTGAAATCTCTTGCAACAGTGCAACTTCGACCCCAGCAACAGAATTTCGGCCTCTATTGCAGATCTGAAATTTTTGGCCCTTCCAATAGTAACAACTTCCACATGTGAGCTTATTTAGGGCTTCCAAGGCTTCTTCTGACCTTCATTTTTCCTTCTTCTAGGGCTTGAGGATGACCTAATTCAACCTTCTTTCTGCTTCCTTTCCAACATCGACCCTCAAGTAGAAAAACCCTAACCCAACAACATAAACCCTAGCTTCCTTTCTTCGCACGTGTGAAGAAAGAGAGAGAAAATAGCCCAAACACTTGATCCTTGTCTTTCTCTTTCTTCATTAGCCTCTTTCTTCTTCTCCTTTGCTTGCTTGATGAGAGAATGAATTGTGTCTTTAGGAGGTTGAGTTTCCTCCTATATATAGGCTTCCAAGGTGGACAAAGATCTTCAAAATAGGCCGACTTCTTAGCTGGCAGGCCGACCTGGCCTTGAAGGGTATTACAACTTACAATGTGCCCAATGGGGTCTTCAACTTATGATAATGACTCTTTTGACTTCTTGACCTAGGAAAAACCCTAGAAGCACTCAATGGGTGCTTGAACTCTAAAATAAAAGACCTTGAGCAGGAAACCCATGCTCCAAAAATAACAATAATAATTTTTCTTTCATTTTACAAAATACATGAAGCAAAAGTACATTTCATATTTATGAAGATTGAACCTAGTTACACATTTTTCAACACTCCCTCTTGACTAGGGAGGTATTCATAAATGGTACATGGCCATTCTCAATCTGAAGAGATCTCATAAGAAGAATTAGATTGGTAACCCATCTGTTTAGCATCATAACAACCAACATTGTCACATTGCAAGGCCTTGAATAACAACTCTATCTCTCCACAAGATTAGAGCACAATGTTAGCGAGACCAATGATTTATAGACACCATCATCATTGTCTCTCAAGGCACATACCCCACCCAGGTGTTCATAGAGTATGCCCTTCTTGGACTATTCTTTATTTAGATAGCTAGTCCTCAAAGAATATCGGTCCTCAACTACTCTTATCTTGGATGCCCTACCTCATCCTCAAAGAGTATCAGATGCCAGATGTTTACCCAATCCTCCATTTTTCCTTCTCAAGTGAAGACAATAATGATGTGTCTATCTCTCCCTCTCAGCTAGGGAGGATATATCAACTAGACCAAGCTTGTCTCTCAAATATACAAGCATTTTATTGGGAAGAGATTTTGTCAATATGTCAGCTACCTGCTCATTAGTGGAGATATACTATAGCTGCAACACACCATCTTGTACTAGCTTCCAAATGTAGTGATACTTGTTGTTTATATGATTTGTTTTTCCATGAAACACTGGGTCTTCACACAACCTTATACAACTAGTGTTATCACAATGTATCACTATATTGTCCATTGGTCCTTCAAATAAGTCGGATAGCAACTTCCTCAACCAGGCAACTTCTTTGCTTACTTCAAAGGCTGCAATATATTCATCCTCAGCACTACTCAAAGCAACCGATTCTTGCTTCCTGCTCATCTATGAGACCATGGAGGATCCCAAACTAAAACATCCTCCTGTAGTGCTTCTTCCATCCTGTTCGTTTTCTCCCCAATCGAAATCTATATATTCAATCAAGTGGACATCATTCCTCCTTTCATATTTAAGGCAGTAGTGGATTGTACCTTGCAGGAATCTCAAAATGTACTTTGATGCTAACCAATGATCATGCTTTGGCTCAACTTGGAACTGTCTAAGAACATTTACCGCAAAACATATGTCTGGTCGAGTATTCACCAAGTACATTAGTGAGCCAATCAATTGTCTATACCTGGTTGGATCCACTGGGCTTGATTCAGAACTCCTTAGTCTTTTCAAGTTTGTGACTATAAGGGTTGTCATTGGTTTGCAATCCATCATGTCAAACCTCTTCAACATCTCGATCACATACTTCTCTTGACCTAGATAAATCTCATCATGTCCCTACCAGACTTCTAGTCCCAAATAGTAGTGCATCAACCCAAGATCCTTCATATCGAATTCTGTTGCTAGTTGCTTCTTCCATTCTTGGATTCGACCTTCTACACCCGTCAAGAAAAGATCATCCACATACAGAAGAATAATCACAGGCCCATCTTTCACAACCTTGATGTAGAGATTCAGATCAACAAAACTCTTTGTGAAGCCCAATCTTTGTAGGTATGCATCCATCGTAGCATACCATTCCCTTGGTGCTTGCTTAAGACCATATCATGCCTTCTTCAACCTGCAAACATATGCCTCTCTATCTTTGACATCAAATCCCAAGAGTTGCTCTATATAGACTTCTTCATCGATTGCTGTTAAATTGGCAACTAGGGCCAAACTCCATGTGGGTCAGCTTATTTATGGCAGCTGATATTTTTATTGGATCCCTCTTCGTCGAGAGGTGTAGGATTTGATTCAAAGAATCAATCGATCAAAATATGTATTTATGGAGATATGAATTTATTTAGATTATAATTTTATTATCTGGCCGACCAGCTCTTATGTAGGCTCTAGAAGCCCAACCGACGTGTCTATTCAACCTCTACATTTTTAGTATAAATAAGAGAGGATTTGATGTCATTTAGAACAAACATTCTTCATGTGTACTCCTCCTCTCCATGTCTTGGGTTTTTGGAGTAGGAGAAGACACTAAAAGAATACGTTGGATGCCCTAGCTGCAGATATTCTAAACTTAGTCAAGAGTCGCTGTAATAGAGGGAGCCGCAGTCATAATCTCGCTGACATTGAAGACATCCACGCAGTTCCTTATATAGGCAATATCTACGCATAGCATGGTAACTACACGCTGTCCATATGCTATCTGCGCACAGTAAGGTAACTACACGTTGTTCATATGCTGAAATGAATATCTACGCACAGTATGGTAATATATACATATTCGATGCAACTATTGAGATTCTAATACACTAACAAGAAGGGACATCTATCCACACGGCAGTCTGGTAGCGTAATTTAAGAAATACGTGGACATATATATCTACACAGGCATTCTGACAGCGCAGTGGAGATATATATATATATATATACGCATCATCAGAAGACTTACCACGCAGGCATCCTGGCAGCGTAATGGAGAAATATATATACGCAGGAGCTGGCAGTGTGGTTTAAGCACATGAAGACTCATACAATGGTGAACGCAGTCATGGTATTACACACAGAACATACTGCCCTAATGCGCTCAACACCTATACGCTGGAAACCCTATTCTCTACACGCAGTCATGACAATATATATATCACGCACAGTCATACGTAGTCCATTCTAGGTATGCACAGGTCCATAAAAAGTACACACAATCATACACTGCAGTTATGGTTATATACATACGCTAGACATTCATGTATATACGCTAGGCAGTATACATGTGAATGCAGTCACAAACATATATGGAACGCAGTGATGTATTGAAGACTGTACATACGAATGCAGGACAAGAATATATATAGGTATATATAAGAAATATATATATATATATAATGATATATAACCCGCCAAAGGAGCCCTAATTCACTGGCCAAAATACACGCAGTGGTCACACACAATACATACGCTGGGGTAATACAAGTTATATGCTGTATGCTCATATATTTTGACCTATGCTCATATACGCAGGCAAATTCGTAGTACAACATATATACATGGCAAGGTATATATATGCAGGTTATGGAAATAAATATCTATGCAGGCAGAAGGACATATTATCATAACGATGCAGCTATGATATAAGTAATCATGGGCAGCATGATGCATGGGCAACATGATGAAGATCATGGGCGACACAGTGATGTATGAGAGCATGAGCAGCATGATGGTGGTACACAATAAGGTGCAACAAATGGACGAAATGCAACACGATGATAGGTGAAGGAGTCACCTTGAGAATTAGTTGAAGTAGAATGTCTTCAACTGATCTCATCATGATACGAAATGATCTATGCTAGATCTAGATAAGTCAAAGTATTGACTTCTGTTGTAAATGTACTCTCTCTCTTTCTTTGCTGATCTTTGAAGATAAAAGAAGATTTGATCAAAGGGTTTCCCCACACATTGTGGGGTTTGTCCCTGGCTCGCGCAACATCTTGTGTCCTCTTGGCTTGGTTTGTTTTCTGCGTTTTATATTTATGTTCTATCTGCAGCTTATAATAATGCTGATGTGATTGCTAACTGTGAAAATTTAAATAAATTGCTCTACCATAGAACATACCTAATCTTAACACTTCTCTTTGGGGTTTGCTTATATATCTTGGATGAGTAGGAAACAAAAATTGGTTGCACTAAGCAGCGCAGAGGCTGAATACGTTACCGCGAGTATGGTATGTTGTGAAGCAGTTTGGTTGAGGAAGCTCTTCAGTGAGCTATTTGAGCACGTGCTAGATACCACGTGATCTTCTGCGACAACCAGAGTGGGATTCGTCTATTAGAGAATCCTGTGTTCCACGATCGCTCCAAGCACATTGATATTCAGTATCACTTTATTCGGGATATGGTACAATGGGGAGCAGTTATGCTCCAACACATCTGGACAAATGAGTAGGTTGTAGACATTCTCACGAAGCCTTTGGGGAAGGTCATATTCTTAACCTTTCGAGAGAGACATGGAGTCGTGGAAAGACCCTCCCATGAGGGTCCCGTATGAGTTGAACACAGAGCTATGGGAGCTCCTGGGGGTGTGGGGTACTTCTTGGAGCTAGTTATGAGTGACCATAGGGTGAGTGGTTCACCTTCCCCTAGTGGTGCGCTGGATACAGGGTGAGTGGTTCACCTTCCCTTACCTGGACACATGCATGTAGGGTGAGTGGTTCACTTCTCCTACGATTGGCATATGCATAGGATGAGTGGTTCTCCTTCTCCTATGTCATATGAGTAGGATGAGTGGCTCACCTTCTCCTGCTGATGCCTCAGCACGCATCCTACCCATAGAGTCTGGGACTCATGGGAAGTACCTCTCATTTAGCCATTGAGTTGAGAAAAGATGGTTAAGGACCATAACACTACCAATGGACTTGTTGTCGTACAGACAACAAGTCTGGGCAGCACGACAATGCTCAAACCGGGGGCTATCACCCTGATCCCTGATCTCTTCGTTTAAGCTGTCTCCCGAGGCTAAGGGGGGTAGACCCTATTGGACAAAGGAAAACCAACTATGGACCAGTTGGGTTGGGAGACACAACAAGGCAATTTAACACCTGATTGATTTTTGGAAATTAATGTACTAGTGCCTTATGGAGTTAATGATTAAATAATTGTTTATCAAAAGCTACAGAAATATGAACTTTATAATTCCATGATTAACAATTATTTATAAGCAAAATGCAAGATATTCAACAAATGCACAACGCCTTAACAATAATCCAGCAATTAAACTTCAAGAAAAATCAAATGCTTTAAATGAACATCAAATTTAAATGCTGACCAATTACCACTTTCACATAGCTAACTTCAAATAAACATTTAAGTGCATTTAACTATGGAAAAGTGGAACATAGATACCACTAAAGACGCCAAAAAATGAATTTTCATTTTTTTGTTAAGCTTTTTCAAAATATTTTTTAATTTTTATATATTTTTTCTTATATCAAAATAGACCATAATATCTAAATTTAAACTAAATGAAAATGAAATTTAAATATATACAAATGAAATGGAATTGAAAACTAAATATTATAAAATAAAGTCTAAAACTAAGATCTAAATTCTAATTTATATACACAATATAAAATCTAATTTCTAAATAAAACTCAGACCTGAAAAAAGAAACATTTTTTTATGATTTTTTTATATTTTGATTTATAAAAAAATTAAAATAAAAATAAAACAAAACAAAACTTGAAACAAACAACGAATCTAAAAAAATGAAAATCAATTTTTTATTTTCAAATTTTTTATGATTTTTTATATTTTATGATTTATTATTATTAAAATCTAACTTTAAACAAAATTAAATATAAATTTAAAGAAGTCTAAATCTAAAACTAAAACCAGAATTTAATAAATCTGAAACTGAAATGAACTAACGTATGTCTAAAACTAAAGCTAAAACAAATTTTAATTTAAAATCTAAAACGAAAAATTATATGCTATCAAAACCTAAATATACACAACTAAACTAATGCCTAAACTAAATGAAACTCATGATAAATAAAAACAAAGAAATACCTACGCTAACCCTGAGCATGCATAGATAAAAGAAATCGAACGCTTGTTTGCAGGGACGTTGAAAGGTTTTCGACGACGGAAGACGTAGATGAAGAAGTGGCAGCTCTCGTGGGGAGGCAATGTGTGAAAGAGACGGGGCAATGGAAATTTGAGAGCAGAAGAGATCTGTGGAAATACAAGGGAGCTAGACGTAGGGAGATGGTTGGAAAATGGATGGCAGGAGGAAAGCAATACACAGGAACAACAACATGGAAGGTTTTTCGAGCGGATTTGAGGGGCTGCGCATTGAAAATCACGTGAGAAAGCAGGTGTGATGGTGGCTATGGGAGCAAAATGCCTGAGCGATGGCTGCTGGAAGAGTTGCATAATGGTTATGGCAGCATAGAGATGGGGCTGCAAGTGAACTGAGGGTTGTGAAATGCAACAATGAGTGAAGGAAATGAGCAGTCTAAGGTTGGATTGAATATCAGGCGAATTGATGGATGCGTAGAAGAGCAGATGGAAGATTTTGGACGTAGTTTCTGGCAGCAAAGAAAACAGTGATTGCGTGATGGCAATAGGTGTATGGCAGCGTGAAAGCTTGCGTGTAGAGGAAGGGTAGCAGAGGATGCCAAAAACAAATTTCGAAAAATTTCTCTGTAACAGCGATGAAACCCTTGGCAACAATGAAAAAATGAAGACGTAGGTAGCAGACCTGTAGTCCAGAAACTTGAATTTTAATCCCTTCCTGCTTCAGATTGCCTGATGGAAAACCTTGAAGAGTTTTCAAAATCTGTACTTGCAAATAATAAAAGCAAAATGCCTAGAAGAAAAATGATAATGAAACCTTAAAACCCTAGCTAAATAATTGCAATATTCACAAATTGCAGGCTCTAAAATAGCCAGATTTATCGTTATGCCACAAAAATATTTTCAGAATTTTAAACTTAATGTGAGATGCTTCAAAAAACCCTTCATGCATCTGCAACACAAATTCTAATGATAAGCCCGAGATTAAAACTGGCTGGGCTCTTTCAGAAAATGCAATTCGGGAGTTGGTTGGTTCAGCCGAGAACTTCCCTGAACGCCCGGACCATAATACTTTGGTGATAATTTATTATCCTTCTTAGCTTGCTTGAGGGACATTTGTTTGTATGGTTGTAGTTGTAGAAATACCTAGTCACCTATATCAAAACTTCTTTCGCTGCGATGTTGATCTTCATGTTGTTTCATTCTATTTTGTGCCAAAGTGAGGTTATCCTTTAAGAGTTGAAGAACTTGTTGTTGATGCTCGATGTGATCTTCCACTGCTTGAACCTTAGAATTTTCCCTTAAAGATGATGTGATGGACGGTGGATGATATCTATAAAGTGCCATAAATGGGGTCAATTTTGTTGCAGTATGGAAGGAAGTGTTATACCACCATTCAACCAGAGGCAACCACTTGACCCATTGTGTCTGTTTATCAGTTACAAAGCAACGAAGATATCATTCCAAACATTTGTTCACTATCTCAGTTTGCCCATCAAATTGATGATGATAAGATGAGCTATGAGCTAACTAAGTACCCAAAGAAGAAAATAATTCCGTCCAAAAATTTCCAGTGAAAATGGGATCTTTGTTGCTTACAATAATCTTTGGGTTTCCATGTAGCTTTTGTATTATTTCCAAAAATGTAATAGCAATTATAATGGCTTTAAATGGATGAGATAATGCACAAAGTGTGCATACTTGGTAAATCTATCAACCATCACCATGATGACACTCTTTCCTTTAGACTTGGGTAGACTTGTGATGAAATCTATTGAAACCTCCTCCCAACGTTGACTGGGAATGGATAAAGGTTGTAACAGACCCGGGGTCTTAATTGTTTCAACTTTATTTTGTTGGCAAACCAAACATTTTGCCACAAACTTTTAAATATCAGATTTAAGGCCATCCCAAAAAATTCCTTCTTAACTATGTGATAAGTTTTTAAAAATCCTGAGTGCCCTCCTAACAGAGGGAAGTGGAATTCGAGAAAAATATTTTGTTTGAGTTGGGAATTCTTACAGAGGTATAAGTGATTTTTGTACCATAACGAATCATTTTTACAACTAAATGTGTTAGATGTATTGGGATCTTGCTGCAACTTTTGAATGAGTGCTCACACTTCTTCGTCATTCCTCCATTCATCCTTTACTTCGTTTATGCAATCTGGTTGGATAATAGAAATGGCACAAAACAATGCTTCCGCATCCTCATCCTTCCTTGAGAGTGCATTTGCAACAACATTTTGCTTCCCTTTTTTGTAGGTAATTTTAAAGTCATAACCGAACATCTTTGTGACCCATTTTTGTTGCTCTTCTGAAGATAATCTTTGTTCTGAAAAGTATTTAGGATTATCATAATTTGTTTTTACCTTGAAGTCTCTTCCCATTAGGTAAGGTCGTCATTTCTTAAGTGCATGTAGTATTGCCAACATTTCCTTTTCATAAATAACTTTGTGTAAATAATTTCTTTTGATTGACGACTTTCAAAAGTAATGGGTCTTCCTTCTTGCATTAAAACAACACCAATTCCATTTCCCGAGGCATCACATTCCACAATAAAGGTTTTTGTGATGTTTGGAGTAGTTAATACTAGTGCTTGACACATTGCCTCTTTAAGATGTTCAAAGGCCCTCGTTGCTTCTAGAGTCCAAGAAAATGCATCTTTCTTTAGTAATGTTGTTAGCGGTGCTGTTATTCTCCCATAATTCTTAACAAACTTGCGATGATACCCTTTCAACCTGAGAAATCCTCACAGATGCTTTATGGATGTGGGAATTTTCCATTCCTTAATGGCTTTAATTTTGCTAGGGTCTACCTTAACACCTTCATGAGATACAATAAGACCCAGATATTCCACCTCCTGTACTCCAAAGAAATATTTGGAGGGTTTTGCATATAATTGTTTCTCCTCCAATAGTTTGAGCACCCTGTCAACATGTTGAACATGATCCTTCCAAGACTTGTTGTAGATTACTATATCATAAAAAAATACTAACACAAATTTTCTAAGGGTTTGAAACTAGAATTTATCAAACCTTGAAATGTAGAAGGTGCATTGGTAAGGCCAAAAGGCATGACCAAGAATTCATAATGACCCCCATGAGTTCTAAATGTTGTTTTGGGAATGTCTTCAGTCTTCATTCTGATTTGATGATACCTTGAATGAAGATCCAACTCGGTGAAGTAAATTGCTCCATGTAATTCATCAATGACTCGAATGGGAAATTTATCTTTAATAATGAGCTTGTTGAGCTCACTATAATCCAGACACATGCACCATGATCCATCCTTCTTATGCAACAATACTATTGGAGCAGAGAAAGAACTTTGACTAGGTTGAATTATTCCAGCCTCTAGCATTTTTGCAACCATACGTTCAATTTCACTCTTTTGGGCATATGGATATCTGTAAGGCTTGATGTTTGGAGGATCACTTCCTGGAATCAAATGAATAGCATGGCCATGATCACTAATAGGTGGGAGGCCTTTGGGAGTCTCAAATACCTTGGAATGATTGTCCAAGACTTTTTGGAGATCTGGAGAAATAGATGATTTCGATGTGGGAACCTCTAGTGAACATAATTGTGCAATTATGCCCTGTTGTTCTTTCTTTAGAAGCTTTGTCATGCCATTAGAGCTGATTATCTTTCCCTCTTTCCCCGCGATCCCCTTAATTCAACTTCCTTTCCTTCCCAAAAAAAATTCAAAAAAAGTTCTTGAAAACTAAAATCTATTGTACCCAAAGATTGTAGCCATTCAACTCCTAGTACAACATCATCGCCACCCATTGGAATGGAAAGCATTGGACTATTCAATACATATTCTCCCATGGATAACTTGATATTATGGAAATTTCCAGAGCAATTTATGGTTCTTCCATTTGCAACCATCACTTCACACTCTGGTGCTAGATATAGGAAGCAATCCAATTCCTTCGCTTTCTTACAATGAATAAAACTATGGGTACTACCTGAATCAATCAATACTATTACCTATTTCTTCTTTGATATGTCCTTCTATCTTGAGAGTTTGAGGAGTCGTAATTCCTGCTAATGCATTACAACATATGGTTGGATTCATTTCTTCTTTCTCTTGGGTTGGTTCCTGGTGTATATCCTCTTCTTTTGATGTCTCTTGTTCGTTTTCTTCCTCCTCTTCACAATCTATGTAAAATAATTTATTCTCAGCACACTTATGACGTTTAGTGTATTTGCTATCACAACTATAACAAAGTCCGTTTGCTCTTTTTCCTTCCAATTTTTGCGGTGTCAACCTTGTAGGTTGTGGAAGGCTAGGGGCAACAACACTTCCATTTTTATAGTTGTGAGTGGTAGGCTTGCTTGTTGCCATAATTTTGTTTTCAATTTTTCTTGCCAACCTGAATGTCTTTTCCAATGAATCAGGTTCCCAAAGGCGAACATCATGTTGGATGTTTTCCTATAAGGTCCCTATGAACACATCAATCCTATGCTCCTTTGGAATATCATTTACCTTTATATTCAATTTTTGGAAGTCCTCAATGTGCTCCACCATTGAACCCTTTTGTTTGAGATTTATCAATTGACTAAAGAAGGTGTTGCTCTTTGTATCATCATAATGTGCCATCATTTCCTCCGCAAAAATTGACCAAGTGTCAACTTTTTTACGAGAGCAAAGCCATCGATACGATACAAACTGATTGGGTTCCAAATACAAAGTTGCAATGTGTACCTTTTGTGTATTTTGCACATTATGGAGATCGAAATATTGCTCCATCTATAGCATCCATGTTATGGGATCCTTGCCATCAAACTTCCTCATATCGATCTTTGAAACACGGTGGCTCTTTGATCCAATGTTAGAGTCTATGAAATCATGATTAACATTTCTTTTATTCTCATCATGAGTTTCATCTAATACCTTTTCGCCATTATGAAGTATTTCTTGTAGCAACCTTTTCAAACCTTCATTGAAACCTTCCATGTCTAGTTTTAAACCATTATTAAAATCTTCCATATTATCTTTCATGTCAACCATATTAGCTTTCATGCCATTCTTCAATCCTTCCATGTCTGGTTTTAAGTTATTCTTCAAACCATCCATCTTAGCTTCCATTTCATTTTTGGTTACTCTTTGTGAGAGTGAAAATTGTTGCACTTGGTCTCGTAATTTTGATATATCGTGTTGCATTTCTTCTTCTTCTTCACGTGTCATAGTAGAATTTTTGGGTTGCTTACTAGGTGTTTTCATTTTCTTTCTTCGGGGCATCAATTAATGAGTATTATGAATATGCCCTTTGAATCACTTCAAATTATTTTTTCAAACAAAACTTATGCAAATTTAAAAAAAATACACATTTTTTTATTTGTAGGATCTCGATATTGAATCTGTTGTATATTTGTAATGGCGGATCACCAAGGTTTGAAATTTTGTCCTGTGGTAGCCCTCTGAGTTCTCTTTCCAACCCAACAATTCTGATCGAGATTGGATTCTCTAAGAAAGCATTATGTCTAATCTTCCACAATGACCTGATTATAGACTGGTTTAGTAGAGCGAACTTGTACGAAGTGCCACGTGTCATGGTTTCGACCTTCAGACCTGAAACCGATACCCAACAAACTACAATTCGTCCGCTTTCTTTCACTTTTTACGAAATTTGAATCTGATGCTCAGAGAGAAAGTCATGATGCTTTTCCAAACGTCACCTGTTTGAGATGAAATCTGGGAGCCTGCAAAAACCCTAAATTCTTTGGATCATATCTCAAAAAATATAGCAAGAAAAGATCTGAAATTCGGACACCACGTTCATCAAGATTTCGTTGTAGAAATTTCTCATTTCCCACTCCAGTTTTCAGTTTCACCTTATTTCTCCCATATAGTTAAATGCCCTTTCCCATATCCATACATTCAACAACTGAAAAAATACATTTTTGCTGAAAACACAAATTCTGGAAATTTTACAGAATACTGGAAAATGCAGAAATAAAAAATCAGCAGGTATAAACAGTCACTTAACACATTTGAACACAGTGATTTTTGGTCAATGTGACCCTGGAAAAACCCCCTACAACTCTTGGGGAAAACCAGTGTGAGAGCTCTTCTTTATTTCTGAAAATGCCTTTTTTTATAGTGAGAAATATTCAACAAAAAATCAGCAAGCAAATTTACAACTTATCTCTTTTCCCGTGCCTCACAGCAAAATGGAAATTACAGCAAACAGGACAGCAATAAATGTTGTACAACCTCCTCGATTTTTGTGCCCACTTTCAGCCTTAAATGTTGTTGTACGACCTGCATTAAATGCGCTATACGGACTGCAATAAATGCGTTGTACAGACCTCGATTTGCGTGCAAAAAAAAACAGCGAACTGCTCCTCGATTTCTGTGCAAACCAGCTATACGGATTTCTAGAAAATCATGCCAAAATCAGCCTTTCACTGTGTGTTGAATCAACTATCAAAGATAGTGACAAGACTGTAAAGGGCATAAGGAGAAGGAGAATAGTGACGACAGTGAATCAAGCAGTGCAGAAGTGTTAAAATTGGCAACTAGGGCCAAACTCCATGTGGGTCACCTTATTTATGGCAGTTGATATTTTTCTTGGATTCCTCTCATCGAGAGGTGTAGGATTGATCTAACGATGCTCTGACTCCGACATGTATTCATGGAGATGTGAATTTATTTGTATTCTTGACAATTTGTGAAGGTCGACCAGCAAGCAAAACAATGTTGTACACCCCTAGCTTATCCTCAACGTGGCATATAAAAGGAAGATACCTTGTGGCATTAACTCACACATCTCAACACTCATTCTTCTCTCTCTCCCCTCCGCATTAGAGGAGCATCTCTCTCACACACGTGTGGCTGAAAGGAGGACGTAGATCTGAATTAGGGCAGTGTTGACTTGAGTTGACCGTGGAGCATAAAGGCTAATTCTTGGCAGCGTTGACCAGCGTAGGGTCTCCTTGACTGTGCTTTGAGTTGGGTAGCCTCTCCTAGGCAGGCAGCATTTTTGGGCAGCTTCGTTGGCCTATTTTGACCACAAATTTGACCAACATTGACTGTTGAGGGTTGACCACAGACCTGTACTTGCATTGACTGTTGTTTGATAACTTTGACCTTCATTTGAGACTATTTTGGGTTGCTTGTACGTGATGTTGGATGCAAAGTTGATTGAGGTTGACTTGAGGTCAATTCGAACTTGTTTGACTAGCATTGACTTTGTTGATTAGGGTTTTGTTGCAATTGTCATAAAATAACAGATTTGTGTAACTGCACTATCTCTCTCTCTTTGCTGAATTATTGAAGAATATAAGAAGAATTGATCAAGGATTTCCCCGCATTGGGGTTTGTCCCTAGTTGGTGCCACATCTTGTGGATCTTGTCTTCTACTGTTTACATTTATGTCATATCTGCATTTTACTATCATGATGATGTGATTGCTATTCTAGAAATTGATATTGGGCTAATAAGAAAATTTGAAGTAAATTGCTCTTAAGCATAGAACATACCATAATTTAACATGGAATCAGAGCTGAGGTGAAGACAAAGCCCAAGCAAGAGTGAAAGAGCAATCATCGAAGAGAGTTGGAAAGGTCAAAAGGCTTCATGGGTTCCTCATCCCACTTCGCCGCTGAAGACAAGCTCCATGAAAAGTCTGACTATCATGGATGGAAGATGTCTCTTGATCTGACATTGGAAGAGCAAGAAGTGCTAGACTATGTGAGGGGTGTAGAAATTTCTCATTTCCCACCCCAGTTTTCAGTTTCACCTTATTTCTCCCATATAGTTAAATGCCACCTTATTTCTCCCATATCTATACATTCAACAACTAAAAAAATAAATTTTTGCTGAAAACACAAATTCTGGAAATTTTACAGAATGCTGGAAAATGAAGAAATAAAAAAATCAGTAGGTACAAACAATCATTTAACACATCTGAACATAGTGATTTTTGGTCAATGTGACCCTGGAAAAACCCCCTACAACTCTTGGGGAAAACCAGTTCGAGAGCTCTTCTTTATTTTTGAAAATGCCTTTTTTACAGTGAGAAATATTCAGCAAAAAATCAGCAAGCAAATTTACAACTTATCTCTTTTCCCGTGCCTCACAACAAACTGGAAATTACAGCAAACAAGACAGCAATAAATGTTGTACGACCTCCTCGATTTTCGTGCCTACTTTCAACATTAAATGCTGCTGTATGGACTGCATTAAATGCATTGTACGGACCTCGATTTGCATGCAGAAAAAACAGCAAACTGCTCCTCAATTTCTGTGCAAACCAGCTGTACGGATTTCTAGAAAATCGTGCCAAAATCAGCCTTTCACTGTGTTGAATCAGCTGTACAAATCTGCTCAACTGCTGCCTTGGAATGTGTGCCAAGCTGCTGTCTCCCTTTCCTCCCTGTCCAGAAATCTCCCTTGCTCTCTTGCTCTCCTTCTCTCAATCTGCTCATGAAAGAATGAATGACCTTTTGCCTCCTTTTCCTCCTTTAATCTAATCATAAGTGACTTTTGGGTAACCTTTAAATCCAATGGCTGAAATAGATTGAGATCTAGGGCTGAGATTAAATGCTCATTTAAATCTCACTTTTTTATTTTTTAACTCACCCCACTTTAATAAAGACCCACTTAGTCATTTATTTCCAAAGTCACTTTTCTTTTCTAATTTTTCATTGACTTTATAAAAGTCACTTTAAAATTGGACTTAGTAACTTTATCACTTAAAGTCACTTTTAAATTAGATTTTAACTTTATAAAAATTATAAAGTCACTTTAGGAGAAAAATTAAAATCTTTTGGACACTTTTCCCTAGGCCAAAGATCAAAGCCTAAGGGAACCACCTGTCCCCCGGTACCAAATTTCAACACTCCCTCTTACCGAGGAAGGTGTTCCTCACCACACCCATCTTGTCTCTGAAGTAAAGACATGCTTGCCCCATGGTAAGGCTTTGGTAAGAATATCTGCAACCTGCTCATCAGTGGGAATATACTCAAACTTCACAGCTCCCTTCTGAACATAGTCTCTGATGAAATGATATTTGATCCCGATATGCTTTGACCTCTGTCATGAAATACTGGATTCTCCGTGAGTTTAATGCAACTCTGATTATCACAGTAAATCACTGAAGGTCTCAACGGCTGACCAAATAAGCCAAACATCTTGCGAAGCCAGATGGCCTCACAACTAGCTAGACTGGCTGCCATATACTCTGCTTCCGCTGAACCCAGTGCTACTGACTACTGCTTCCGGCTGAACCATGATACTACTGCTGAAACCAACCCAAAACAGCACCCTGAAGTGCTCTTCCTATCAGAAGCACAACCTGCCCAATCAGAATCAGTATAACCTACCAACCTCACTCCATCCCCCTGCCTGTAGTCCAAACCATAATCCATTGTCCCCTGCAAGTACCACAAAATGTGTTTTGCAGCCACCCAGTGAACCTTCCTAGGCTCACACATAAACTGACCCATCGTGTTGACTGCAAAACAAATATCTGGTCTAGTGTTGACCAAATACATCAAGGAACCAATCGCTGCCTGTACAATGTGGGATCCACCAACTCGGAATCCGAAGCATGAAGCTTCTTCCAGTTGGTGATCATCGGTGTCGACATGGGTCTACAATCCTCCATGTGGAATCTGCTAAGGATGTCCACAATATACTTCCCCTGCCCCAGGAAGAAATGCCCCTCCTCCTGCCACACCTCCAAACCCAAGAAATCCTAAAGCCATGTCCTTCGAACTCAAACCCCGCCGCAACATCTCTCTTGCAGGAATCTAAATCTCAAAGCCCTTTGAAGTCTCACATACAACACAAAGAGACCCTCCTCACTGAGCACTAGTAAGGTCCGATCTGCCTCACGTATGTAAAACCATCCAATGCAAACAAGATACGAAGTACCAAGATCAGGCTTCTTCCCAGAGAAAGCCTCCTTCGGAGTCATGTGCCCCAAGGCACGATGCAAGCTCCTATTCTGCAAGTAAACAACTGTGTTGCAAGCCTCTACCCGCAAGAACAATGGCAACCCCTGATCATGTAACATGGCTTTGGCAGCCCCTACGATGGATCTGTTCTTCCTCTCCGCAACCCCGTTCTGCTGGGGGTTGTAAGGAACAGTGAACTCCGTCCTAATGCCTGCCTCCGCACAATAATCAACAAACTCTCCAAGGGTGTACTCTCCCCCATTGTCCGACCTCAGGGACTTGATCTTCCGACCTGTCTGTGTCTCCACGAGAGCTCTAAACTCCTGAAACCGCTTGAAGACCTCACTTTTGGTCTTCAAGAAATAAATCCAGGTCCTCCTGGAGTGATCATCAATGAATAAACATAGTACTCATATCTACTCAAGGAAACATGAGACATCCGACCGCTCACATCAGAATGAATCAAATCAAGCATCCCAGTCGCTCTGCTGTCACTGCTGGGAAAAGGGGATTTGGCAAACTTGCCCATAGCACATCCTCTGCAAGTATCAAAGTGATCAGTACTGAAATCTGGCATACCTGTAGTGATCTCCCGCAAGGTCCTCA
>APFE030050655.1:0-21172 GCA_000404065.3 Pinus taeda
CTTTTCGGTTCTTGAAAATGAAGTTGAATGTTCAATTTGCAATAACTTTGGTCATGAAGACTCTGAATGCAGGAGCAGGTTTCAGCAGAGAAAGGAACAAGCCTCAAGCACCAAAACATGGAGAATAAAGGAACCACAAACAGAAAGATGTGGGATAGCATTTTATGCAGAGGGACAGGAAAAATCTATGGTACATTGACAGTGGATGTTCGAAGCATATGACAGGTGATAAAGAAAAACTTGAGTCATATTCTGCTCTAGAAAAAGGAAAGAAAGTCTCTTTTGGAAATGATACTCCTGCAACTATAAAAGGAAAAGGTATTCCTCAGTTAAAAGAAAAGGTCAAGGCTGGAAATGTTTTGTATGTTGATGGATTGAAACATAATCTTATAAGTGTCAGTCAGATGTGTGATCAAAGAACCGAGGTGATATTCAGATCAAATGGATGTCTTGTTCGTGATCTTGATACAGGTAAAACAGTGATCAAAGGCAAAAGAACTCAAAATAATCTATACATATTTGAAGAAGACAACAACAATGCTACCTAAGCAAGGATGATGAGCACTAGTTATGGCATCGGAGGTTGGGACATCTAAGCTTTTCACAATAAGGAAAGCATGCAAATATCAGGCAGTTCGCGATCTTCCAGATATCAAAATTCCTGACAACACCATATGCAAATCATGTCAGTTTGGAAAACAAACTAGAACTAACTTTCCAGAGAAGGAAGGATCAGCTAGCATGCCTCTTGAGCTAGTACATACAGATACATGCGGTCCTTTCAGAAAAAGAACACCTCGAGGAGAAGAATACTTGATATTATTCATTGACGATTTCTCCAGGTTTGTCTGGTTAGGACTTATGAAGCACAAAGATGAAGCATTCGAAAAAATTCAAAGCCTTCAAAGCCTTGGCTAAAAATGAATCGGGTCACAAAATTAAGTGCCTCAGATCCGACAGAGGTGGGGAAGTTACCTCAAAATGAATTTTTTGATTTTCCTGTGAAGAAACATTGGGATAGATAGAGAATTTCTGTCTTATCACTAGAGCTCCCTCAGCAAAATGGGTTGTGGAAAGAATTATGAACGAACAGTCCAACAAGATGGCCATGTGCTATGCTTGATGAATTCAGGGACTCCTCGCCAACTTTCTGGCGGTGAAGCTGCTCATGCTGCGGGTTTGTTATTCTCAACAAAACAAATGTCCGGGTGAACAACACTCAAACTCCTCATGAGCTCTGGAATGGTAAGACTCCTTCGGTAAAGCACTTCAAAATCTTTGGGAGCAAATGCTATAATAAGAATACTGATGAGCAGCTTGGCAAACTTGAACCTAGAGCAGATGAAGGCATTCTTCTTGGTTACTCTCCACATAGCAAAGCATACAAGTGCTACAATAAAAGACTTGGCAGAATTATTGGAAGCATTGATGTAGTGGTTGATGAGAAGGGATACATCCCTAGACAAGTACATCATGAAGACATCGAAGAAGATGAAGGCTACCCTCAACAGCAGAATGATGAAGAACCTCAAGAAGAACCTGAAGAAGAATCAGAGGAGCAGACAAGAATAGAAGAAAAGACTCCATCCAGATATGTTCAGAAGAATCATCCAGAATCTCAGATTATGGGGCAGAAAGAAGCATGTGTACAAACAAGAAGAACAGTTGCAGAAGCCTCAAGCTATTTGGCATTACTCTCCTCTACTGAACCACAAAATGTGAAAGAGGCATGCGAAGATGAATGTTGGATAAAAGCAATGGATGAAGAACTTGAGCAAATCGAAAGGAACAACACTTGGGAACTGGTTCCTAAACCAAAGGATAAGAATGTTATCGGAACAAAATGGGTCTTCAAAAATAAATTGAATGAAAATGGAGAAGTAATTAGAAACAAGGCCAGACTTGTTTGTAAAGTGTATGCGCAGCAAGAAGGAATAGACTTTGAAGAAACCTTTGCTCTCGTTGCAAGACTTGAGGCCATTTGAATTTTCCTTGCTCTCTCAAGTTTTCAAAACTTCAAAGTATTTCAAATGGATGTGAAATCAGCCTTTCTGAATGGAGACTTGGAAGAAGAAGTATACATTGAACAGCCAGATGGGTTCATTCTTGGAAATGATCCAAATCTTGTATGTAGATTGAAAAAGGCTCTCTATGGGCTCAAACAAGCTCCAAGGGCTTGGTACTATTGTTTGGATAAGTATCTTCATCAACAAGGTTTTTCAAAAGGATCACCAGATAGCAATCTTTATATAAAAGTTGAAAATGACAAATTGCTAATACTTGTTGTGTATGTAGGTGACATTATTTTTGGCAGCAATGAAGAAGAGATGAGTCAAAGCTTTGCCTTGGTCATGCAGAAAGAATTTGAAATGTCCTTGCTGGGAGAACTGACATATTTCCTTGGTTTGCAAATCCAACAAAAGGAAGGATGAATCTTTTTATCTCAAACCAAGTATCTCAAACAGATCTTGAAGAAATATGGCATGGAAGATGCAAACCCAGTATGTACACCCATGGTCACAGGATGTAGCCTCAGTGCAATTGATGAATCTGCAGTAGTACATCAACCAACCTACAGATCTATGATTGGCAGTCTACTTTATTTGATAGGTACTTGACCGGACATCATGCATGCAGTAGGAATAGTTGGTAGATTTCAGGCAAATCCAAAGGAGACTGATCTTCAGGCAGTAAAGAGAATTTTCAAATATCTTCAAGGGACACAAAATTATGGCTTATGGTATCCTAGAGATACAGATCTCACACTTCATGCTTATACAGATGCAGATTGGGCCAGAAGCGTGGATGACAGGAAGAGCACAAGTGGTGGTGCGTTCTTTATGGGTTCCAGATTAGTATCTTTGTTCAGCAAGAAACAGAGTTCAATTGCCTTGTCTACAGCGGAAGCGGAATATGTTGCTGCTGCATCTTGCTGCACTCAACTCCTTTGGATGATGCAGACCTTGCAGGATTTTCAAATCACTTGTACACCACCTATCTCTATCTTATGCGATAACACAAGTGCAATCAGCATCTCAAAGAATCCTGTCATGCATTCAAAAACCAAGCACATACCAATCAAGTATCATTTTCTCCGGGAACAAGTGCTTGAACAAAAGGTCAAGTTGGAGTATGTTCCTTCTAACGAACAAGTTGCTGATATTCTCACCAAACCATTGCCCAGGGAGACTTTTGAATACCTCAGGCAAAAGCTGGGGGTTGTTGATGCATCATCTTATTGTTGAGACTCTTCTGATTGTTGGTTGTACGCATGATTCATCTGGGGTATATGCGTACATGTGCTGGCTTGCGACACAGGTTCAGGGGAGAATATAATGCATTGTTGGCATTATGGAGGATGTACAAAAGGAGATCATGGGAGCTGGTCTGAATATAGCTGCAATATGTCTCTATCTCTTTCTTGGTCATTCATGGTGTCTGGTGGTTTATGGTTCTTCTTTGCAGATCTGGTTCATATTCAGGGGGAGCATGTTCTTAGGGGGAGCATAACCCTTTGCCCTTGATGTCAAAGGGGGAGAATGTCGCTGAAGTTTTTGAGGTTGCCATTAAGTCCAAAGGGGGAGATTGTTGGCATTATGTTTCTGGTATGGTTATATGTTACAGATGTTGTACTTGATGGCAACACCCATGGCATGGCTCTCAATATGATGAGAATTAAGAAGTACGCAGGAGACGCCACAGAAGGCGCCGCAGGAGACGCCACAGAAGGCGTTGCAGGAAACGCCACAGGAGACGCCACAGGAGGCGCCACAGGAGGCGCCGCAGGAGACGCCGCAAGAGGCACCGCAGGAGGCGCCACAGGAGATGCCGCAGGAGGCACCGCAGGAGATGCCGCAGGAGACGTCGCAGGAGGCGCCGCAGGAGACGCCGCAAAAGGTGTTCTGGGTTTAGTTTTCTGTTACTGTGGATCTGGTTATCTGGGTGACTTACTGGTACTTGATGATCATTTGATATTTATGGATCCAGTTTGAAAATTTATGAAAAGTGGTCCTTGAAAGAAAAGAAGTAGGGGGTTGTAGCTCCCTCCCAGGAGAGACTGGAAAACGAGAGAGAGTTGTAGCTCTCTGCAGGTTGCAGCCTGCGTACTGGTAAAGGACTGCACCAGTACAAGACCATTGTAAAAGGAGTTTCTAATTTGAAAGAAGATAGAGACATATTGCAGCAGGTGGTTTTCACCCACATTGGGTTTCCACCTTATATCTGGTGTTCTTTGATGTGACTGTCTGTTTTTCTTGTTCATGCTCATTGTTTTATGGTACTGATATGCAAAAATAATTCAAAGTATAAATAAGGAAGAATTGTTAAAAGGACTAGATAATACTGATTCACCCCCCCTCTCAGTATTATTTTCAACAGTTGTCCCTCTTCATATAATGGTGGAAATTCAACAAATTTGTTGACCTGCTGACGTGCAACCTTCTTGAGGCATGACACATGGAATACATTGTGAATTCAGTTGTTACTTGGTAGCTCCAACCCGTATGCCACCTAGCCCACTCTACGGATAATTTTGTATGACCCATAAAATCTCAACTTCAATTTTTTTGCCTCGCTTTTCTTCAGGTTACATTGTCTATAAGATTGTAATCACAAGAAAACAAGATCTCCCACCTCAAAACTGCACTTGTTTTAATGCTAGTCCGTGTACATTTTTTTGTCTATTTTCACCTACCTGTATGTTTTCCTTGAGTACTCTGAGAATGTCCTAACTCTCTTGTATCCAGTATTTGGAAAGAGGTGCCTTGTTGTCTCCAAAAATTCTATCGATGAAGGATGGTGCATCATATCCATACAGGGCTCTGAAGGGTGTCATCCCAATGCATATGTGGTAGGTGGTGTTGTAGCAATGTTCCCCAAGGTATAACCACTTAATCCATTCCTTTTGCTAACTTGCTACATAGTTTTGTAGGTACGCCTCAATCTACTTATTCACAATTTATGTCTAATCGTTGGTTTGAGGGCGATAGCTAGTGTAGGGGCCAATTTAGTTCCTACTAGCCTGAAAAACTCCTACCAGAATGCGCCTATAATTCTAATATCACAATCCTTGACAATGTTCTTTGGTAGCCCATGTAGTCTAAATACCTCCTTTAAAAATATTTCTTCCACTTTTTGGGCCGATTAATTAGCTAAGATGGCAAAAAAATGTGTGAATTTAGTTAACCTGTCAACCATTGTGTAGATGTAGTCCTTCCCTTATGCTTTAGGTAACCTTGCAATGAAATCCATTGAGATGCTCTTCCATTTTTGTGTTGGTATTGGTAGAGGTTGGAGACACTTTGCATGATGTGTGTACTCAACCTTATTTTGGTGTCATGTCATACATTCCTTGATGCATTTCATCACATCTTCCTTGAGTCCTTTCCATGAGAATCATTCCCTAATTTGTCGATAGGCCTTGAAGAATCTTCGATGTCCAGTTGAAGGGATGTCATGTGTAAGCTTCAAGATATTTTCCTTGAGTGTAGATTCAGTAACCAAGAATATCTTATCTTTATAATAAATAACATGATCAATTATTATATACCTTTCATCCTATATGTTCTTGTCGATTAGCGTGCAAGCAAACTAGTTCTTGGAATATTCTGTTGAGAGGTGTGCCTTCCAATGTTTTGCAATCTCCATGAGAGCACAGAAAACAGGTTTCCTGGAGAGAGCATCGACCACAACATTCTTCTGCCCTTTTACATACTCAATGTCAAAGTCGTAAGCTTGGATTTCACTTACCCATTTCTGTTGTCGCTCATTCAAGTCCCTTTGACCCAAGAAATGGTGTAGGTTGTTGTGGTTTGTCCTGACTACGAATCTATTGCTAACCAAATACTATATGAACTTTTCCAATGCACGCATGATAGCTAGCATCTCCTTGTCATATATGGAATATATTTTTTTTAAATCTTCTAGTTCCCATTTTTTGAATGCGAAGGGATGGCCCTTTTGCATAAGGACAAACCCTATTCCTTCCCCTAATGCATCACATTCTAATATGAATGTTTTACCAAAGTCATGAAGAGCTAGTACTAGAAATGAGATCATTATTTCTTTGAGATTGTTGAACACCTTGATAGATTCCTACGTCCACCTGAAGGCTCCTTTTCTGATTAAGTTGTTAAAGGTGCACTTAACTGGAAGAATTCTTTAACAAACCATCGATAGTAGCTATATATTCCAAGGAACCCTCATAATTCTATTAGAGTTTTGGGTGTAGGCCAATCCACTATTCCTTGGATCTTCTCTTAATGGACTTGTACTCCCTTTGCACTGATTATGTGTCCCAGATAAAGAATCTCTATCAACCAAAACTTGCATTTGGATGCCTTGGATTAGAGAGAGTGTTCCTCCATAATTCTTAAAATTGTATCCAAATGCCTCAAATGACCATCCCGTGTTTTTCTGTAAATAAGAAGGTCATCAAAGAACACTAATAAAAATTTCCCTAACTACTTGTTCAAGATCTATTCATACACGATTGGAAAGTGATAGGGGAATTTGTTAGTCCAAAGGGCATGAACAAAAATTCAAAGTGTCCATAATGGTATCATAATTCTATTTTCAGCACATCCTCCTCTCAAACCCAGATTTGATGGTACCGTAATCGTAAATCAATCTTTAAAAGGTAAACTGATCTGTGAAGTTTTTCTACTAATTCATCGATCTGGGGGGTGGGATACTATTTTTTATAGTTTTCTTGTTGAGCACTTGGTAACCAATGCACTTTCTCCACATTCCATCTTTATTTTTAGCCAATACAATAGATGAGGCGAATGGACTCAGGCTAGGTCTAATGTGGCCCATTTCTAACAACTCATGGATGGTATTTCCTATTTCATCCTTGAATTACTTCATATGTCATTAGGGTGTGGTGATCATGGGCTTAGCTCCCTCTTACAATTCTATAGTGTGCTTGAATCCTCTCTTAGGAGGAAATCCTAGAGGAATGTCACCGAAAATTGGAACATGATTCTCTATTATTTGTTGCATATCTACACCATATTGTAGTTTATCACCATTGGGAACCTTTTGGCTCATGATTTTGCAGTTCGTTGCATAGGGTCATTTCCATGTCTGAAGAAATCTTCCATTGTTCTCACTAAAACTACTTGTGGTCCATCATTTTCCATACCTCTCAGAACGAATTTATTACCATTAAGATCTTAAACTCCATTTCTAGTGCCTGGTAATCCATTGTGTGCTTCCCAATGAATACAACCACTATACCCTGAATACCATATTGATGTTTGCAAGATCTATCACATAAAAGTCACTGGTAAAAGCATAATTACCGAGTGTTATGTTCAAACTTGGTATCATTCGGGTGCAATCCAAGTTGTATCAATCAACAACTATCACATCTAGGCCTTTGAACTCTTCGGCGGGGAGTCCTTTTTTCCATCGGTGTTGCATCAATGAAATTAAGTGTGGCTCCTCCATTAAGTAGTGTTGTGATGATTTTCCCTTTGGAAACTCCCCTAACCTTGTAGGTGTAATACTTGGGGGTACATGAAAGGGTTGCAATCTTGACTTGGGGATGAGACTTCTTTTCTCTATTGGCCTTCTCTTCACCCTTTGCTTCTTCTAGTGATTCTTCCTTGGAACTGCTAGGTTGTTCTTCTTTGTTTGCTTCCTTTTGTGGTGGATCTTCTTCGGTAATTGGAGTGGCCTCTTCTCCTTCTTCTTCATCATTAGAGAGAACTTCAATGTAGTGAATCTTACCTTTTCCTAAGCAGTGATGTCCAAGTTCCCTTGGTTCTCTGCAAGTAAAGCATAGATTTTTTCTTCTTAGTTCACTTTGGGTCTCCTCATCTAACCTGTCCCTTTTGTGCCAATCACGTTGAGGGGCCTTCTTTTCCTTATCTTCTGGAGGGATGAATGTTTTAGGAGGGGCATTTGATTTGATTGTTGCATTCCCCATATCACGAGTTTTCTTAATAGCTTCTTGAAGAGTGGCACGATTGAATGCTTTGATCCATCCTTACAATGGTTCAGATAAAGCTTCCATAAAAAGCATAACTAATCTTTCATCGGATATATTTGTTACCATGACAATGATATGCTCAAACAATGAAATGAATTCTTCATGCTATCATGTTTGCTTGAGAAGTGCAAGTTCCCTGAAGTGGACATCTAATTTCTTTTGATCAAATATTTCTCTCAACCTTTGCATAAAATATTCATAAGAGGTAATTTTGCCATGCCTTAATGTTACTAGACCAAGATACCACCATTCATGTGCTTCCCCTTCTAGGTGCAATGTGGCAAATTGGATTGTGTTTTCTTCTATCATAGTATTGAGCTTGAAGTAGTTGTTCAGTTTTTGTACCTAAGCTCTTGTTGTACATTTAGATGACCCATCAAATGAAGGAAGGGGAAGTTTACTCACCATGTGTATTAGTTCAGAATTAAGTTGTCCCCTGGATATGTTTCTAAATCTAAAATTATTATATTCATTGAAGGCCATGGCAGCTCGTGTGTTCTCTTCTAGCGCTGCATATTCTCAAAAGTAATTGTCTAGTAGTATGTTTGGTTCAATGACTTCTTGATTTACTGTAGCTTGATTATTCATGAATTGAGGCAACAACGGCCAGTGACTCTTGTTGATTCTGTTATCACTCAGAATTTTCTCTAGAATTTATTTGAAGAAAGAAAATGACCAAGGTAACCAAAAACCAACTTTTAAGCATAGGCTCTAGCCAACCTATGGCTTAGAGAGGGCTCTCTCTATATGATTTAGCTTTGTTTGCTGGGATTTCAAGCTAGTTCTTAAGGTTCAGGGGGTTTTTTATTTGTATTGAATATTGGATGATGGAATCCTTAAAAAAGATGGATAGAATGATGTCTTTGGACCATTGGACTATGGAGTCAATAGAAGGGCAACAGAAATAGAATTAACTCACTAAAGGGAGTGTTCAAAGGGCAAGATAGTAGAGTGCAATGCATATCTTTGGGCCAAAGGGCTGAAATGGTCTTAACTAGGGTGAGAGAGAAACTAAGAATTCTCAGACCAGGATTAAAACAAGGAACACAGGGTAATCGGAAACCAAGGGCAATTAAGAATCCATTTTTATAGATTACAGAGAGACAACCTAAACTAAGGAGTAATCGAGAATTCCTTAACTTAGATAATTAGTAGAAGACATTTAAATGTATAATTGTTAAAATAGAGTGCAATTAAGAAAATTCTGAGATATAATTCCATGTTATATCATTCATATTCAGATATACATTAAAGATTGTGGAATTTTTTTTAAGAAAAATGACAACAATGTGAGAAAATACTTGTATGCACTTCACTCTACACATGAATCTTGTGAAATATCTTATCTTTATTCATCAATCCAGCTTGTTGGTCCAGTCAGTGATACAATAGATTTACAGTCTTTAAATCAAGAAGTCTATAGAAATGTCTAAGAATCCACCCTACATACTTTGAATTGTGAAGTATTTATACAAATATTATTACAAAATATCTCAAACTAACTTGAGATTTAATCTAGAAAATACAAATATCTTCTTTCAAGAAGATAGAGACAACTATTGAATTGTTTTCATGCTGTCCCTTTTCTTGTGGTGTTGTTGGCCTTTATAGTTTGGTTTGTAGCCTTTTATGATGGCTTGCTATTGTGGTCTTTTATGCTGGAATCTTCTTTATCTTTCAACTTTCACGTGATACTCTTTGACGCTGATACACTTTGGCATGTTGGCCTATTTTCATTCGTTTACCGGGTTGTTCTACTTTTACTGGACAATAACCTTTTTGCTGTAAATTTCTTATAGTCAATCAGTCATCTTTTCCCACCATTTACCATCAGGTAACTTGACATTCGTCATTCACCTATATATCTCATTAGCCTTGGTATACTTGGAAAATTTGGGCTTGGTGATGAACAAGTGTTTTATCTCATGCTGGAGAAAAAACAAGTTCTAAAATGTATTATACAAAACTTTTCCTCTTGGCAGTGCTTTTATTGCTGAAGTGCTAGTATGTTCTTTAGCCAACTGCTTGAGTCTCTTATCATAGTCCTGTTGTGTCATAAGTTTGTCATTAATGATCAATGGACTGGACAATCCTTTCTCTCTCAAAATTTGGAACTTAGCCATGAATCTATCAATGGCTACTTGCATGTTCTAGCACTTTTCTTCCAAGTTTAGCATTAGGTTTCTCTTGGAAAGGACCTTCCTTATTTCCAAAATGGTTTCAGTTTTGTCTTCTATATCCAGCTCGTGAAGCTCAAACCCGTTTTTGTTGTTAAGGAAGTGGATGAATATATTGGCATCCTCAGGCATGTCTCCCAATTCCTCCTTGACTTTTTCGATATCTGTTGTAGCTATCTTTATCAATTTTGTCTACTAAAAAATAACTTGAATAGATGGCCAAATATCCTTGACAGAGTCAATGATATTGGCCCATAATATTTCCTTGGCTTGTCCAAGGGGTTTCTCCAATGTTAGGTCTTTCTCCATATATTTGACTCTTTCACTCATTCTATTGGCCTTTTGTGCCTCTTCCTTTTGCATAATTTGGGCAAGTTTGTAGTCAGTTTCTAAACTTGCCACCTTTTCTTTCAGTTTGTTAATTTATGTAGCCTGAATAGACATTTGTTCCATGGCTTTGACTAACTCTGCTGCTTTTTCTCCTGATGCACCTGCTGTTGTAGACTCTACTGTGACTGGCAATGCTGTGGCAGGTGGAGCTGCAGGTGCTAGTGAAGCTGCTAGTATAGAAGGGACTGTTGTAGAGACTTGTTGGGATGACATTTGCTGATGTAGTGGCAATATCACTTTGCTTCAATTGAATTAAAGTGTCTAATTCCTTCTCTATCTCCCTTATTTGATCATTAAGCTTTAAGACCAAGTCCATCAACTCTTCATGTCTAGTTTTGTTTTCTAAGACCTCTTGTGTTTGTGGATGTTGCATCTGGGGTATTCTTAATTGCTTCTTAAGTGCAGAAATATCATCATTTTTCTTCTTTATGAGCTAATTTGTAGCTTTAATATCTTTGGGATCATGTCCTAACTCAATAACTAAGTCTTCCAAAGACTTAATCTTGGTATCCTTGGCCTGTGAGGAGGCCTTCTCCAACTGAAACTGTGCCAAGATATTATTCAATGAGTTTTGTAGCTGATGGGCAGCTATGGCTTTACCTGTAAGGGTGGAGTATATCATCTCTCCAGCTTGTTTATGCAATTTTATTTGGTCTATTGGATGAATATGCCTTGTCAATAATTCAAAGTCAACAACCCTCTTGAAGTTTGATGATGTCTTGGGTTGCTGTGTTGTAGGTTTGATAAAGGACATTTGAAGCTTTCCCTCCTTGATGTGAAAAGCTGACATCAGCCTTGTTTGATTTGTGGGAGTGAGTTTTAGATATCGAGCATATGCCTGAGCTTTGAGCTTCTCATTCCTCATTTTAATATCTTTGTATCTTCTTTTATATCCTTATCCTTATCAGTAGGCCTGCTGAATGAGGATACTTCTACACTTAGCTGTATTTCTAAAATCTGGGTCTGTGATGTAGATGGCCCCTGTGTTTCCTCAAATAGAGTTATGCCTTTACTTATGTCTAGCTTAGTATCAGTCATTTCTACTGAGCCTTATGTGTCTTCTTGCTCTGTAACAGGATTTAGCCTAGGCCTTTTGCTCTGACTGGTCTCATATTATATATTTGATGTGCCCATTTCTGAACTTGAGGGTTCCTCCCTGGTCCTTTTGGAGTTATTTTCCTCATTCTGAGGAGCCTACATGATAGGAGGGGCGCTCATGGCTGGATCTTGCTATTTAGGTACCTACAAAAACAATCTCTTATCAAACTGTCTTTCTAAGTCACATAAGGCATTCTCTACATCTACCTTTGTACTGTCACTATCTACAAGAGTGGTTTCCACCCACTCAGATTGATTTGCATATCTTCCTGTCTCTGGTATGGGGTGGTGAATATAAGGTCCCAACTTGGCCTTATTTCTTAATCTGGTCATAAATTCTTAAGGGTCATACCTCCACATGAAACTTTGTTGGAACTTCATTTGCTGCAAAATTTGGTCTGCTTCCTTCCTTGCCTCTCTAGAATTGCAAAGGAAGGGGCCTAACTGGTTTTTTACTTTGAATTGTGATCTTTTCTTGGCCAAGACAAAATTTATCTCATCATATTTCATTATTTGTCTATAGTACTCTAGAGAAAATAACCTCATGGGGAGGTATTTGGGTAGTTTATATGGTGTGAGCTAGCATCCATAGATCCTTATCTCTGTGTGGTTTTGGTAAAGGTACCAATCTCCCACTTTGGTTTTCTTGTATAGCTGGAGGAATCTTTTTATCTTTTGACTTATCCTAGGTGGAGGGCTTCCTTTCAACATAGTCATGACTAGATGAACAAAAGAATCTATGAAATATGAATAGGCATATGGTGAGTCATACTTATGAAATAGTGGGGTCCAAAAAATGACAGGCCTGGGCTGGCCTTTGGTATCCAGCTCTTGGAGGGGAAAAGGAAATCTGTCTAGCTGATAATATAAGAACATATGGTAGAGGACAGATGAGCATTTGAACACTCTTTCATTGTTCATCCTGGTGAACAGTTCATGCATTCTCTATGCTATGAACTAAACATAATTGTACACAACAACAAGAGGCTATCCTGGTGTATAGATTGACATGACAGCTAGGACAAGTTCATCAACAAATTCATCAGCGGAGTAGACTAGGACACATGATATCATGGTGATGATTTGTTTTCCCCTTTCAAAGAACATGGCATAAAGATATGGGTGGGGGGGGGGGATTTTTAGGAATGTACTGCTCCTCAACAATGAAATCTTGGAACAATTGGGCTAGTCTAGAGGGACTTAATTTAGAATATTGGTCTAACAAATCTCCAATTGAGAGTGGAGTCAGGTTTGGTCCTTGTTGGAGTTGTAACATTTCATTGATGGATTCAACTGTGATGGTAAACAACACCTTTTTGTCATGAGATATTATGGCTCTATGGTTAGGGATGTAGCATGCATGGCACATATGAACAATTTCTAGGAAGATATGTACTTGCGGGAACTAATATTTGGGAAAATTTGACTTCCAAAGGAAAATATCATTAGTATGATTGAGGTATCTATCCCTACTTAGACAATGGATTTTAAGCAAGTGGCCCTGGGTAGACGTATTCTTAATTTGGAAGTCCCTGTCAGCCAAGGGAAGGTGGTTGAGGTCCAAATGGGGAGTTGTGATAGGTCTAACGTCCAAGGTAATAGGGGTAGCCATTATTCAGTTCTTGTGGATTTGAATTACGCTCTAGGGGTTTATTCAAAGGTTTTAAATGGAAATTGGAAGCTGTCAGAGGGTTTGACCACACGTTTTCAAATTTAAGTTATTTTTCAATTAATTTTACTCAATGAAAATACTTGACAGGTTGAATGTTTCCAATTTTGAATGGGGAGTGGCATTCTATGGTGAAATACCTAGAATTGGGCGCATTGGCTTCAAGTTGATGGTTCACAACAGCTGTAGAGGTTTGTATGATTCTGGTACAGATTGAGAGGTCAATTGGGTTGTCTCAAGTGTCTTTTGGAGCAAATTTGGAGGTCTGTTGAAAATTTCAGTGTTTGCAAGAGTTGCAAAGGTTTTCATAGTTTACAGAGAAAAATGAGTGAAAAAGGCAAAAAGAGGGCTATGTGGCCTTTTATATAAATAAAATTATTTTTTCGGGTTCATTTATGAGCGAATAATTTGAGTTTTTTCAGTTAAGCGGGGAAGCAGTTTTGCTTGGCCATCACACTGCTTTTGTGGCGTGGGTGGTTTTTACGAGGGGTCACCCGATGTGCTTTAGAGTGCGACACGTAGCAGTAGGGGGGTCGAGGAAAACTGCTTTATCAGGCAGGTAAAGGTCGGCAATCAAGTTCGGCCAATATGGTTGTAGACCGTCGGATGAGGGGGGTTATGATCAAACAGGAGTCAGGTGAGGGAGTTGCACAGGGATAAAGCAAAGGCTTTCAGAGGGGCCCATAGCTTTAATCTTCAGCGATATGGGATTAGTTTAGGATCTAATTACTGGATTAGCAGATCGGGCGCTGCTT
Organism: Pinus taeda; assembly: GCA_000404065.3. Classification (NCBI taxonomy): domain Eukaryota; kingdom Viridiplantae; phylum Streptophyta; class Pinopsida; order Pinales; family Pinaceae; genus Pinus; species Pinus taeda. The sequence goes on from APFE030050655.1 coordinate 14,086, forward strand.
AATGACAGGATTAGGCGATCGAGTGGAGTTAAATGTCGGGATTAATAAATTTTGTCAAGATATAGGGTAAAGTGTGTAATTTATAACTAAACTAGGGGTTGGGTTATATATATAAAGGAATTAATTAATACAGGATAATGGAATTTTCGGGATTATATAATAAAATAAAAAATTAATATGAAGTGAATGAGCGGAGTAAGTAATATCCCTTAAGCATAATGTAACATGTAATATTTGCGTGCTTTACATACACTTAATACTTAGGATAAAATTCTTTTTTGGGTTTTTGGAAGAAAAGGGATTTACATGGAGTTGTTTTTGCTTTTTCTAGGCAAAAGAGTTTAACCATAGGAAAAAGGGGATTTTATTAGGGAAATGAAGGGAAAATGGATTTTATGAAGGAGATTCTAGGACTTGTGTCCATAAGTCATTAAGCCGAGGGTACGGTCCCACCAAAAGTCAGTGAAATGCTCTGAGCCTCTTTGACTTAAAGGATTTAAGTACTTAGAACTTATTTATGGGAAATTAGTAAGTAGAGGGGTGAAATGAATGAGGGGATGTTAAATAAACCAAGTTGTAAACCATTGTCCTTGCTTTGTTTACTGCTTATGCACATTTGAAAGATGTATTTTAAACATGACATAAGTGCTTTTGTGTAATCACTTGATATTTCTGCAACCTTTCATCTACTTACCCATTTACTTACCCTACCATTTTTTATTCATTTTATTTGGGTGAATTTAGGCTAGCAAACCCTCATCAATCCTTTTCTTTTACAAAGTAGACTATCTAATTCTAACCTTATATCATCCAAAGGCTCAGATTAAATTGATGAGCTCCTTTTATTTTCTGCAACCTTTCTTCTGTAATCACTTGAAATTTCTGCAACCTTTCTTCTACTTACCCATTTACTTACCCTTCCATTTTTTATTCATTTTATTTGGGTACATTTAGGCTAGCAAACCCTCATCAATCATTTTATTTTACAAAGTAGACTATCTAATTCTAACCTTACATCATCCAAAGGCTCAGATTAAATTGATGAGCTCCTTTTATTTTCTCTACCTATCTAATGATCTGCCAAGATTAAACTATTTGGTCAAATTTTATTCTCTAACTATAAACATAAAATTAAAAGCATGGTATAATCAAGATTAAACAGTTTGATTACCATGGATTGTGGCATAAATAACAAGCTGCACACAATCATTATTATGCATAAAAATAAATAGTAGTGGCATTTTGACTTGCACACTTTCATGGTCTCTTTTGTTTTTTGGGGTTTATATATTTTCATTATTTGACCTTTTCTCATTCTTTTTTTTTTGTCCTTTGATTATTCTTTTAGGACATACCCTCTTTACATTTTTTAATTTTTTAATATGGAAAAAATTTACAAAAAGCAAAGGTATGTACAATATTACAAGGCTTAACCTTAGTCATTCAAAATTATGACTCCTATTGGTATAGGAACCTAACAATAGCTCCACTTGGGGATGACATTTTCTAGTGAAATGTGAAGAACTTTAAAGATCAATGGCCTTTGGATTGTTGTTGATGTTAGCTTGCAAGGTGTCTTTCTACAAATCTGCATTATTGATATTTATGACAATGAATCTTTTGAAGCTTAGGGCCTTCTCTTCCGGCTTCAACTTCAAAAATCACCGTCGAATCCAAACTAGACTTTTGAAAATAGAATATGTACAAAAGGGAAATGAAAATTAGTAACTTGGTTCAAAGTAATGTTTTAGCATCCGACCATTCATTGGCCCACCTTCTGCTTCTGTACGATCTGTTGGGCACCAAATCGGGTTATCTTTCTGTTGCATTTCCATTCCTCTTTTTGTCATTTTTTCACTTATTCACCTATGTTTACTATGCTAATTCCACAAGGTAATTGCCCCTTTTTCTATCTATTGGAATATTTTATTAGTGAAGTAAAGTCGCAGGGCTTTACCTATTCACAGCACTAAAACGTATGTTTGACCACAGCTTCAGGAGAATAGGTACCAATCTTGCAGCTTACCGCAGTAGATCCACAATTCACAGCAACGACCATCCATAAGGAAGCCATGTAGCTGGAGTCGCAGATCCCTGAACCATTCTTGGACCATTTGCTGATCTTGTTTGTCTGGTGTTGGTGCCATTCCAAACTAATGTATATTTTTGGGTATACAGTTACCAGGTTTTGAGGAAAGATGTTCTCCCTTGTTGTGTATAAAAGACAAGTTATTCCTGTAAATGGGGGACTCCCCATGAATATTGTAATAGCTCTTCCAGATTAATAAAATATCATCTATTTTGTTGCTCCACTCTTCGCTATGATTAATGTAGCCCCGATCAGAGAGTTGGGCCTTCTCTTCTGATCAGGTGCTGTGTATTTCTATGTGTGTTGTTTATTATTTCATAGTTACTATTATAGCTTGTTAATTCCTGTAATTGCTTTTCCTGAGTACTGTAGCGAGTTCAGTTTTACAACAATGTTTTGAATATTAACCACGAACCCTTGGTCAGTGATGGATGGTAATCTTGCCCCTACATATACCTTGCACGTTGCCTTGAAAGGATATGCACCTGAATTGATAAATTAATTTAGGAAAAAGGGTGAATAGATTGTTCATACCTAGACCCCAACATTTTGTCGTCATTACCGGGGAGGCTAACAAGGTGCAAGACATGATCTGGACCAACGAGAGGGTCAACTTTCGTCTTGGGGAGAGAAAGATTTTTCTCATTCTGCTTTCTTATTTCCATTGGGCCACCCTCTTATCCTAGGGAGAGAGGAGTCTTTTGACACCCTACTCTAGGCCCTGAGTTAGATTTATTTCTTTCAACCCCTTGTGTGTTTTAATTTCGGGAAACCCTAGCTTTTGCCATGGGGAGGGAGGAGTCTTTTGATGCCCTGCTTCAGATCTAGAAGTGTTAGGTATTCTCAGAGGTGTGTGCTTGTTTCTGTCCTAGGGAGGGAGGAGTCCTTTGACGCCTTGCTCCGGGCCCTGAACTCTAGATTCTTGTTTTTTTTAGCTGTCTCTCTTTTTGTAAACTCTTTCATCTTGGGAAGGAATGGTCCTTTGAAACCTTACTTCAAGACTAGAGCATTGTAGGTTGATACCAAGACCTTTTGTTATATGAACATCTGTATGAACAAAGAACCAAATAAGAGGGGCATAGGAAGAGCCCCAAAGAGGGGAGGACCAGACTTGGGAAGAAACACTGATATGTAGCAGATCATAGCAAAAGTTGAATCAAAAGCATCCTCTCGCATAACCGTGAGACTAGGTGCACGGAGAGTAAAATCCGAGGGACAATCAGTAGATCAACTAGTGTTGTCTACAACATTCTCTGGTGATCCGACATAGCAGGCCCCTCCAACAGTTCAGGAGACATCCAATAGTATACCTAACGAGGGGAACCTTACGTTGGTAATAGAAGGGGAAGAGGTTGCAAGCAGAACATCGATAGGTCAAGCCACTCCAGCAAAGCAAAGGAGGTCGTAGCCAAGGGATCAAGTCATCAAGACGCAGGAGAAGGAAATGAAGGGGCACTTGCATCACCAAGGGACCGAGGAAGCGTTGTTAAAGCAACTCGAACCAGAGTGGTAAGAAATCCTCGGCCATCTTCCATAGAGCCTATTGAAATACCCAACAGTTATTGGAGGATATTTATTGTTGAAAAAATGTGCAACAAGATATGTTAAATTTAGAATGTGCTAAAAATAGACCTTCTAAAAATAGCATGTCTAAAAATAGCATGTTTGAAAATAGCAGTTTGGCCAATGAGGTCATTGGCCATATTGGGTGAGAGGTGAAACTGCTAAAAATAGAAATTTCTAAAAATAGCATTTCTAGGTCCCTTCCTATTTTTAGTAGTCCCTGGTCTAACTATAGGAAGTAAAAACGAATTTGGTCTTAACAACAGTTTAAAATATTAATTAATTAATTCTCCATGAGTTAATTAGTTAAGGAAAAGCAAACTTGAAGCCTTTGTGAGAACATGCAATTATTTCTCCATTGATTGGGGAATGTGTCCTTGATTTGCTCCATTGATTGAGGAATTAAGGATGAGTTCTATATTGAGAGGATCAGTTGACTTTGTTTAACTTAGTCAAGTTTAGTTAGATTAATTTAACAAGTTGTTAAATTAATGAGATATAGTTTGTTAATGCTTGCATGCATGTGACAACTATTATTTCAAATAACTAAGTATTTTCTCATGGATAACTAATGCATGTCCGTGTTGTCATAGACCCAGTTGAGACCAGAGAAGGGATAGTGTAATATCATTTGGATGATTATTTTTCCTATAAAGGAAGCTCATCCATGATGAGGATTTATCTCCTTCAAGTTTGTGTAGTTAGATCAGAGGTTAGTGAATGTGTGAAGAGGCCAATTCACACAGGTGGCACCACTGGACCTCAAGGAAATTGCACAAGGAAATAGGAGTCTTGGAGGGCAGAGGAGAAGGTTTGTGAGAAGCCTTTGGCTATCTATGAGCAGCAGAGGGATTGTACTGAGAGATGGATAGCTTCTGAGCTAAGGCTTTGTGTAATCCGAACTATATTTCTACTTGTATGATAATACAGAGATGGGGTTTTAGGCAAGTGCTTTCCCCGGGTAAATTCTTCTGTGTTATGTGTGATTGATTCCTTCTAATCAGTTATATGTGTTCTTATTGATGTTGCTCATGGTTGATTAAGATTCCGCTAAATTTTTTGTAGAAGTAGATCAAGTGTTTTGCTTTAGTACATTTCATTACCGGGTTGATCTATAGGTGGGAAATTTCTACATGGTATCAGTGAGCTAGCTAATTTGTAGAGAAAATTCTATATTTATGGCCCCTACAACCTCCACCATTGAGTTTCCGATTGGGGATCTGGGAGCTGATGTACCCACAAAGCCTATTCCATTAGTAGCCTTGCCAAGCTTTCGTGGGCTTGTTTCAGAAGACCCCGACACGTTTTTATTCAAATTTGACATAGTGTGCCGGAGGTATGACTACATGATGAATGCCCAAAAGTTAAAAATTTCTCCTGCTACATTAAAAGGGACAACTCTACGATGGTTCATGGGCCTTGGAGGAAGCTCTATTTCCACATAGGATGATATGCAGACAACCTTTCTGGAAAAGTACCCGGATTACTGAAAATCTCGGAACATCAAGGAGGAACTTTTTAAGTTCACACAAAAAGAAGATGAGAGCTTGGAAGATTGTGTGGAACAATTTAAGTACACATTACAAAGTTCAGGTCACTCTGACCTGGATAAGGAGGTTTTAAAAATTATCCTCCTTCGGGCTTTTCATGAGGACTCTTTGAAACTATTGAACATTGTAGGAAAGGGAGACATCTCTAAGGAAAGCTTCGAGGTTATCTGCAAACTATGCATTTAGTGCTTAAGGGGGCTCGCAAGAAACATACAAGGAATTCGCTCAGCAAAAGTGTCTGACGGGGGTGTTATGAATGCAGAAATTGGAAATCTGCTAGACAATTTGAGAATAGATATCCTCAGTACTCTGGCGGCATAGATGGATACGCTACAAGTAAAACAGAAGGAGGTGGAATTGGATAGGACCATGGCTATATTCTACTAGAAGTGTAGAAAGAAGCATCCAGAGAGGGAATTTTCATTGAACTCCATAGATTAATGTGCAATTTGTGAATTGAATCATGCAACAAGCTCGTGCCCTTCCTTGCCAGGCTTCAAAGCAGTGTTTCAAGTGACAGGAGAAGACACGAAGCAAATGTACCTCATGGGGCATAGAAAGCCATGGCAGCCTCGACCCCTAATGGAAAATCAAGGTGTGTAATCAGACCCATCTCAATATTTAGTAATTTCAATATGAATTCTCAGTCTATGCCCTATCCTCCCATGTGGCCAAAATACCAGTTTCCACCTTGGCAGCAGTGGAATCCTCAAGCTGGTTCTAGCTCCCCATGGGCTCCAACCTGGCGAGGATCCTCTCCTGGGAATTTTCCTCAGCCGATGCCACAAAAACAACTCCAACTTCCCTCTAATGCGCCTCCTGGTAGTCAACTTGCTCATCCACAGCTTCCAATCCTGCCTAACCCTAATTCCAATAATAAGGGAGTTCATCAAACTGACACTCTTAACCTACCTTCGTATAGCATTTCCACTGCAGAGTTGTATGAAATGAATTTGCGATCAAGATGGACAATAGCTGTTCAACCTCCTCCAGTTATCATTGAACAACTTGATAGTGAAAGTAAGGAATCAGAATTAATTAATAAGGAACCAAAACAAGTTGATAGGAACCAGGTACCTCCTGCAAAAAAACATTAATCTGAACCACCTTATCCAGAGAGACTGACTTTGAGTAAATCAAGCCCTCAAGCTGTATTTGACTTATTAGGTGAATTATAGAAATTATTTGTCAAAGTTCCCTTGTTACAAGCCATAAAGGATGTACCGATATATGCAAAGACTCTTACAGAATATTGTTCAAGGAAACCTGCAAAGAAATCCAAAGACCCCCTTACTATTCATGTCATGGGAAAATTATCAGATTTTATGATGGGAAAGTTAACGCTTGTAAAGTATGGAGATCCAGGGAATCCAATTCTGATAGTACAAATTAATTGGGTAGAGATTATGAATGTGTCGGTAGATCCGGGTGTTGCCATCAACGTTATCACCATTGAAACTATGCATACATTAAATCTTCATAACTTGAAACATACCTCTACAATGTTAGAATTGGCAAATAGATCTACAGTAAAACGAGTAGAGAAGTTAGCAGACGTAACAATTTGATGGATTGATGGCATTATCCCATAGATTTCCTTGTCTTACATACACAATCTTCAGTTGGCAGCCATACCCTGATTTTAGGTATGCCATGGCTGGCTGCTGCAGATGCTTACATTGCGTGTTGTTCAGGGCATATGGTTGTTTCAAATTGTTGGGTATACGACCTAAGTCCCACATTGAATAGAAGTGGGGAGGATCATGGGTATATAAGGATGGACAAATATCTCCATTGGTATGAGGCCTTTTGGGGTAAAGCCCAAAAACAAATCCATGAGGGCTTAGGCCCAAAGTGGACAATATTATACCATTGTGGAGATATG
>APFE030050655.1:27380-75001 GCA_000404065.3 Pinus taeda
GCAGAATACATGGCAGCCACTCATGCAAGCAAGGAAGCAGTTTGGTTGCAAAGATTGTGTTCAAGTATGGGGTTAGTACAGGGAGCTATACGGATAGACTGTGACAGCCAAAGTGAAATTTTCTTGACAAAGAACCCTACTCATCATTCAAAGACAAAGCACATTGATGTTCAGTATCACTTTGTGAGGGATATGATAGAAGACAAAAAGGTGTTGCTGGTAAAGGTGGAAACTTTGAAGAATACTATAGATGCATTGACAAAATCTGTGAGCTCTGAGAAGTTCTCTTGGTGTAGAGAAACAATGGGCATTTCACAGCTGGAAAAATGACTAAGCTCTCCTGTGGCCCCCTGTAGAAAGAAAACAACAAGTGGGAGATTGTTGGGTTGTGTTATATTCTTTCCACGACTAAACTACGTAGTGAACCAGGGGGTTAGAGGGGGGGCGGAGCCCCCCCTTCATTGCACCGATTGCGCAGCGGGGGGGTCTGAGGGGGGCAGGTAGCCCCCCTCTACGGGGTTCGGGGCAGCGCCCCAGGAAATTTATTTCGGACCCTATATTAGGGTGGGTGAACCTACCTATCGTTTTTCGGTCCATGGTTTTGGACGCGATGGTTTTTCGGTCCATGGTATTGGATGCTTCAACATGTATAAATATGTATTGTAACATTGAAAGGAACATAATGAAAAATCAAGCTGGTAGTCCCGATTTTGGGATCCAGTGGGAAATCTCTGTGTATATGTGTTTTATGTGTTATTCTCTCGCATTTTTATTTTTCCTGTGATTTAGAATTCGTATGCAAGTAATTTCTGTACGGGGCTAAAACCAGTAGAGAAGTTAGCAGACGTAACAATTTCGATGGATTCATGGCACTATCCCATAGATTTAGACATAACAATTTCGATAGATTCATGGCACTATCCCATAGATTTCCTTGTCTTACATACGCAATCTTCGGTTGGCAGCCATCCCCTAATTTTAGGTATGCCATGGCTAGCTATTTCAGATTCTTACATTGGGTGTCGTTCAGGGCATATGGTTATTTCAAATGGGCACAACATCAAGAATTTAGTGTTATACCCACCTGCAAAACCAAACCCATCCACAAAACCAACAGGTAGAAAGAAAATTTTACCTAAGAAGAAGCCTAAAACGGAAAATGAGGAATTAAGACCAGTTCTTACTATTGAGCAAGCCCTCCAGTTAAAGATGGAATTGGATGATGATGCAATCACCTCCTTTATGGATGATCCTTGCTCCATTTCAGAGCCAAATCAACAAATCTTAGAATCTATCCTAAGCTGTGAAACACAGGAAACCATTCAAACAACAGAGGGATCAGAGGAGCTACCCGTTGATGCACCCCATGGAAGTATCCAGTGGAATTAGAACCACAAAAGACCCTGAAAATTAACCTAGACCTGTCAGAATCCCAGAAGAAGCAACTTGTAGATGTCCTTCAGAAACATAAAGAAGCCTTCACCTGGGATTACTGAGACCTGAAGAGTATTCCTGCTAATTTATGTACCCATCATATATATATTAAGGAAGATTGTCGTCATGTGAGACAACCTCAAAGAAGAATGAACCCTGCATTGAAAAATGTTGTGAAAGAAGAACTTTAGAAATTACTGGACGTAGGTTTTGTTTACCCCATTTCAGATAGCCAATGGGTTTCTCCATTAGTAATGGCCCCTAAGAAAAATTGTAAATAGCGGATATGCGTGGATTATAGAGAATTAAATAAGGAAACACAGAAAGATCATTTTCCTTTACCATTTATTGACCAAGTTCTGGACACATTGGCTGGCAAAAAGTTCTTCGCCTTCCTAGAAGCATTTAGTGGGTATAACTAGATCTAGATAGCTCTAGAAGATCAGGACAAAACCACTTTCACATGCCCCTGGGGAACATTCACATACCGAGTCCTTCCTTTTGGCCTGTGTAATGCACCTACAACATTGCAGAGGGCAATTTGGGGGATCTTCTCTGATTTGGTGGATGATAGTGTTGAAATTTACATGGATGAATTTACTCCATATGGGGATTCATTTGTAGAAGGGCTGAAAAATTTAGAGAAAGTTCTTGAAAGGTGCATACAAGCGCGTATCTCCTTAAGTACAGTAAAATGCCATATGATGATGGAGGAAGGAATTGTTCTAGGACACTTTCTCTTGGCTGAAGGAATCCGGATGGACCCAGCCAAAATAAAGGTAATTCTACACTTTCCGATACCCAAAACACCCATGCAGGTATGCAGCTTTATTGGTTGTGCTAGTTATTACAGGTGCTTTATAGAAGTTTTTTCTAAAATAGCACATCCACTCTTTCAGCTGCTCACAAAAGATTCAGATTTTGTGTGGACAGATGACTGTGAGGCAGCCTTCACAAAAATCAAGGAATTGGTCTATAGCGCTCCAATCCTTAGAGGGCCAAACTGGGCATTACCTTTTCATATTCACACAGATGCTTCCCAAACAACGTTTGGTGCAGTATTAGGACAACAAGAGGGAAGGGTCCCATATGCAGTTTACTATGTTAGTAAGAATTTGGCCCCTGCTGAATTAAATTACACAGTGACTGAGAAAGAGTTCCTTGCTACCATCTGCGCCATCAACAAATTCTGACATTACATTACTAGGTATCCTACCTTTGTACATACTGATCATGCAGCTATCAGGTATTTAATGAATAAACCTGTTACCCCTGGTTGCATTACAAGATGGATTTTTCTACTACAAGAATTTGACATTACTATAGTAGATAAACCAAGCAAGGACAATGTGGTTGCAGATTTCCTGTCTAGGATAGAAAATTATGGTAAGAATACACTAATTGAAGATAATTTTCCAGATGAACATCTTTTTGCAGTTTCTGCTAACACTCGTGGTATGCGGTTATTGCTAATTATCTTGCTACAGGGAAGGTGTTAGCCTCCTGCTGCAGCAGGTTACTCATATTTCATGATTGAAATTTTTACAGACCAAATATGTCATACTTTGCATGCTGCAATGCTCCATATTTGCTTAACAGTCACTAAGCGAAGCAGGGTACTCAGGGTTCATCTAACTACTTTCCAAATTTTGAAGAAGTTGTTCCAGTGTTGTACAATTTTTTAGTTAAAGGGAGGTCCAAACAGCTTAATCTTGGTCTCCCTAGGTTTCAATTTCCTATTTTAGAATATAGAGAATGAAAATCTATCCATACAGCTTAATCTTGGCAGATTCTTAGATAGGTAGAGAATCAGAGGAGCCCAACTGCTTAATCTAGGTCCTTGGATGAAATAAGGGTAGTTTGTAGATAGGAAAGCATAAAAAAGAAAAATTGAAATGATGGGTTTGCAAGTCTAAGTGCACCCAAAGCAAAAGAAGAAAATATGTTAGGTGAGTAGGCTCGGTAGGTAGTTTTGAGGTTGTAGAATCTTTCATTGCTGATCAGTTCCAAGCTTTCAAGTGTCATCTCTACTCAAGACACAATCACCAGGTAGTTCTATGTGAAAAGCTCAAAACAGGCATAACTAACTTCCTTTCTCCATCTCCCCCAAATCATTAACTAACTTCCCCAAAAAGAGGTCAAGATCTGCTTGATACCTCTTAGTTTCATCATTTTCATGCCATTAGCTTGGGTAAATATTTGCTTCACTCAAAGAAATTCCATACTCTCTCTATAAGGTTCTATTCCCTGTTGCAGCCTAAGATCTATCAAACTTAGCGCTTTCTCACCATCTCCATATTAACTACCGACATTATTATTTAACTCCTTATATCTTTCCCATCCCCCTACTAAAACTATGTAAATCATCCCCTATGTAAATATCCCTCTCCCTGGTTGAAAAATAACCATAAGTACCCCCGGGAATTGCACAAGTTTATCTGAAACTTGGCAAGAGTCCTCATGCTGCCCCTTCAAACCATCTTCTAAATGCACGCACTCACTCCTTCCGACCGCAATAGACCCCTTGCCGATTTCCTTAACACTCTGCAGATCCTAGTAAGCCATCTCGCTTCGCCATATCGCAATATTCTCACCATATAAGTTATGCCCCATCCGTTGTTACCCGATGCGATATCGCGATATCGGCGATCGGCAGTCACAAGCGTCGCATGTCCAAATAAAATACCTTTTCGTTCCTCGCCGATGCGATATTGCGATCGCATCGGAAAACTTCATTGCATCGCCTTCAAGTATGAGCACCCCACCGCGTCACATATGTACCAAGGACCCACCGCTGACGTTAGCAAGCTGACGTCATCCACCGTACTGCTGACGTCATGCTGATGTCATGCTCACGTCAGCAGCCAAAAAACCGAAAATTCGTGCAGGAAGAAAAATCGCACTTCGGAGCTCTAGAACAAGAAACAGAGGCAGTTTTCGATGCGCGATTAGCGCAAAGCGATAATCGCACATCGCTATGGGAAATAGGCCGTTTTGGGGAATCTTTAGGGAATCTTTTGATTCCTTGGCCCGTTTTACGCCAAAAAAGCCCGAAATCGCCCAATTTTGCTAAATTAATCCGGTTTAAAGACAGGAAAGGACCAGAGACAGAGATTAAAGAGTATCAGATCACATCAACAGGGAAAAAGCATGTCAAAGAGTATCAGCAAGCGGCAGAGACCATCAATGTAACGGCAAAGAGTATCAGCGAAGATCTTAACAGCGGCCCAAAGCAGGAGAAAATTTAATACCTTCCAGCAAAGTCAAAGAAAGAGGGCGAAGCCACTCAAAACTTTCAAATCATGGTTATTTCACATTTAACTCGCACCAGAATAGAACTACAGATCCCAAAGCACAGTTATTCCAGCAGTACCGCATCGAGCCTCCAAGGGCCACATTGCACTCTTTTTGATTCAGCTGCCTCTAGCGCAACCCAAAGGACTTACCTACAGTTAATTCCAGCGACAATTAGGTTTTTAGGAAAAGCTTTTCTGGCAGACCTGTTAGGTCAATTGTAATAAATGACTTCTGATATTTTGCTTATATATACCACCCTAAAAGATAGAGTAGGGGTTGGTTGGTGAGTCGAGGAAGTTGCTTAATCTTTGGTATCTCGACATTTTCTTCAAGCAGAGACCCGCACTGTAACTGTCATACTTTCTATAATCAAAGACTGTTGAAGGCCTGGATTCTGAAACTGTGTGATGTGTTTAAATTGGCCAAGGAGTGATTGTGGAATTCATGTGCTTCTACATGGTTCAATAAGTGTTTCTCAACTCTGTTAATTTTCATGTTTCGTTTTACCACCATTCCGCTATCTAAATTACAGAAAAGAAGAATAGCTTAGGATTTGTTTAACTACACCTTAAGCTCAATTTCTGCATTTTTTCATGTTTTCTTCAGAAATAGTTATGAACATGTATACTTAAATGATCTTGTTTACGTTGTTTCTTTCACATATGAATGAGAGTTTAGGAATTCTTAGCTGCTCCTAGATAACCATTCATTCACTTCTCCTCTTTTCAGTTTGGTGAAAGATTCTCCTTTGCCTTTCATCTTTGATCGTCAGTCCATCCTTTCAGCAAATTGATAACTGTATCATGTGTGGCTATCTCGCTCCTTAATCCTCTTGTGACCAAGAAAACACAACAACAAGCCTTAATCCATGACTCCATGCCCAATGGTTTGAAACTTATCACATCTTACCTTGCCTCTCTTCTTGAAATCTCTACCTTCCATCCAAACACAAACCAAAACCCTTAAGCCAAAAGCTAGCCTAAAATCATCAACAAAGTTGAATCATTAAGAGAGAGCCCTCTCTGATTGCAGGTGGGCTAGAACTTGCAATCCAAAGATTGGTTTGTGGTTACCTCGGCCGTATCCCTACAGGAGCCTAGGGACAACCTGAGTGATAACATAATGGCGACTCCACTAGGGAACTCCTCAGACAAATTCATTAAACCAGTCTGCAGCCCCACAGAGGAAGAAACTGATCTGTGAAAGTTTCGGTCGACCTGTGTTCTTGCGTTTTTTAGAAAAAAATCCCAAAAAATAGATTAGAAGCTGGCTCCTAAGAAGCAAACGCGTAACACATGATCAAATCCTGATCTAAATAGCCCAGCTGTTGTTGAAAATTCGAATTTGATTCCTAAGATCATTAGAAAACAAAAGCTAAAAGAAGACCAAGCTTCTGCGAGTCCTAAAACAGTTCAGCCAAGCAGTGTTCCAACCCTTGTCAAAGTTTTAATCCGGTCAACCCCAAGTTCCCCTGGTTCATTACCTCCTTCTCCAAGCAGCTCCACTACCCCTCCATCCCATACTCCTACTACCACTACTACTCCTTCTACCCCAGTTGTTCCTATTATCCCCGCTGTCCTAGTTGTTCCGCTTATCCCCATCATTGTGGCTAGATATGCGCCCTTACAGCTGCCTGCTAATCCCGGGGCTATGCCTCAGGACTACCAATCAAAAATCACCTATTTTGATGGTGCAACCTCCTGCACCGCCCTACAACATACAAATAAAATGCAGGATTATTTCGAGAGTTATGAGATTGATGATGAGAGTGTAAGAATGAAGATTTTTGTCCAAAGTTTAACCGGTGATGTCAGAACCTGGTTTAGGGCACTTGCACCCAATTCGATATTGAACCCTGAAGCCTTATACCAAACATTTGTTAACAGATGGGAGAAAAAGAAAGATCCCCTACACATACTATCTGAGTATGATACTATCAAAAGAGGACCTCAAGAAACAATTCTGGATTACTGTGTAAGATTTAACAATGTTTACAATGCAATACCACAAAATTTAAGACCTCCACCTGACCTCGCATTGTACAAATTCCCAGATGGCTTTGATGCTGAGATGGCATATCAGTTAAGGGAAAGAGCCCCTCAAAGCCTTACAGAAATGTAAGATGTTGCCGTGAGTGTGGAAGCAAATCTAATTGCTAAAAGAAACAGAACTAGAACTGAGAGAAGAACCACTTTCAAAGAAGAACCCTCAGCCTTCGATCAGAAGCTAGATGCTATCATAAGTGGCATCCATAGGCTGGGAGACAGAGTAGACAATGTTGAGAGAAAAACTTCATGGGAAAGTCAACAGCCCAATGCCATAAGGAACCCAAACTTCAGAAAAACCCAAAATACAAACGTTGGAAGGGCCAGTCCTGACCATGATATTAGGCCTCCTTTTCAAGAAAACTATGCGGAGGCATCTACATCTGTTGAGCCCATAGATGGGACTCATATGAACTTGATAGATTCAAAAAGCGAATAGCAAATCTTCCTCACGGAAGAAGACCGACCATATCTTGATGCAAAACAATTTCACACCAAGTCGGGAGAGTCCTTCGACTTTAAACAAGGCTATGATACCATTGTGTACGAGGTGCACAAGCAATACAAATTAAGAACAAGGACCATTGATGTTCCCCCATCTAGCAGGACAAAAGATAGCAAACAGCTCAACAAAAGTAAAGGAAAGATCACCAACGATCAACCAGCTAACAGCTCAGTCCCAAACCCTCATCAGGTAACCGTGGAGGATGTAACAGACACACACTCTCCTATTGATCGGTCTCTACCTCCTTCCTCCCCAAAAGAAGATCTGAATAGCACTCCCAAAAATCTTCCCAAAACAGAAATACCACACACTGTCACACATCATGACATAGATATTCCAAAGGAAAACATAGAGAGTATGCTTGAAAAAGAGAAATTCACCACTACCAACGCCAAGAACTCATTGGAAAAACCATTTAGTTTAGAAGCAGAGATTGGAAAACTCAAGATTTCCATTCCCCTCTCGGAACTTGCCAAACATGATGTATATAGACAACAAATTCAACGGTCGCTTCAATTACCAGAAGTAAGGGATGATGTAAATGTTTTAGATGATACCCCTAAATTACTGTTCGGTCCAGAAGTTGATGGAAAAACAACATATGGACCTGTTCCACCTTTTTATGTCAGCCTGCATATACATGACAAAATATTGCACAATGCTATGTTTGATTCAGGTGCCTCACATAACCTTATGCCCAAAGCTGTAATGGAAAGGTTGAACCTCGATGTCACAAGGCCGTACAAAGATCCGTATTCCTTTGACTCAAGTCAGGTCAAATGTTTAGGCTTGATCAAAGATCTTTGTGTCTCTCTAGTCCAATTCCCCAACAAGACAATCTTAATGGACGTAGTAGTCGCCGACATTCCCACAAAGTATGGTATGCTTCTATACAGATCGTGGGGAGAAAAATTGCAAGGATCCCTTCAACTCGACCTCTCTTATGCCACTATATCTGTCTTTGGGCAACCAAAGAGACTATATAGAGAATCATTAATGAAGTATGTGGTAAGCAGTGAGGAAAAACCCCAAAATTTTCCAATATACTCAATCCATTCTGATATGGATTCTTTTATTTTATTTAATGATAACACCAGCCCTCCAACTGATGATAAGTCGTTATCTTTGGAGCAAGGAATGTACGTCAATGAGGAATCGGTTGCCAATACCCATGAAATCGTCTCAACAGCCAAGGAAACCAACAAACAACAAGAAGAACGTCCCGAAACAGAAATTACAAGTCTGCCCGATCCTCAAACAACTGAAACTCTCAATACAAACCTCAAACAAGAAATATCATGGTATTTGGAGTTTGATGGTTCAGTTAACAAGTTAGGAGCAGGGGTTGGAGTGTGGATTTACAATACTCATGATAATCACGCACAAGGCCATGCTTATAGACTCAATTTCAGATGTACAAACAATATGGCGAAGTATGAAGCTCTTCTCTTAGGCCATAAGTTGCTCAAAACCCTGGGAGCTACTAAAGTTTCCATCCTAGGTGATTCGGACTTGATTATACAACAAATAAAGGGTAACTTTGTTGCTAATGATAGTAGAATGAGAGCTTACAGAGCTGCTGCCACCGAATTACTCAACGCCTTCAGTGAATTTAAGCTGGCCAAAATTGCACGAGATCACAATATTCAGGCCCATAGTCTAGCAACTTTTGCTAGCACATGCAAGCTTCCCTTTGAACCAAATCACCATTTCACCGCTGAAATAAAACATAGACCTTCGGTCCCTAACAATGTCAAGGATTGGCAGGTATTTCAAAATGATGCCCAGATTAACAGTTTCTTAACACTGGAGGACGAATTTTCCAACACAAACATTGACATGGATGCCATGGCCGACTCACAAGAGTTAGCAGAAGAAAATCACCTGACTGTAACAGCTGCCATAGCTAAACAAATCCTTAACCCAACCATTTTCAACAATACAAACATAGGACAGCTGAAACAAATCTGTTTAGAGGAAACAGCTAAGGGAGAGGAGGAGTTTATTGATCTGAAAAGTAATGTTCTACCGGCCGGCCTTACTCCATTGGAAGACATGTTTGATGAAAACAATGTGCCCAAAAAGCCAAAGATGGAAACTTTGAGTGCTGCCATAGAAGAACACAACATAGGAACAGCAGAACATCCCAGAATGATTAAATTGTCCAAAACTCTGCCCCCTGATCAAAAACCGAAATATGTGGATTTGTTCAAAGAATTCCAAGATGTATTTGCCTGGAGTTATGAGGACTTGAAGTCCTATGACACCTCAGTAATCCAACATACCATTCCCTTAAAGCCAAATAAAAAACCGTTCAAACAAAAACTTAGAAGAATCAACCCCATGCTTCTTCCCTGATTGAAAAGGAAATAAATAGAATGTTTGAAGCAGGTATCATTGCACCCATCAGATTCTCGGAATGGGTGTCTAACTTAGTTCCCACTAGAAAAAAAAATAGGAGAGATAAGACTGTGTGTAGACTTGAGAAATTTAAACCAGGTCTCTCTAAAAGACCACTACCCGTTGCCCAAAATGGATCATATCTTGCAAAGAGTAGTGGGTTCCTTCTAGAATTTCTTTACTAGATGGATTTTCAGGATTTAATCAAATACTTGTTCACCCGGATGACCAGGACAAGACAGCTTTTACCACACCGTGGGGAACATTTAAGTACGTTAAAATTCCTTTTGGGCTGAAGAACGCTAGTGCTACCTTTCAAAGGGCAATGGATATTGCATTTGCTAAGGAGATACACGATTTCCTTGTAGTTTACCTTGATGACCTGACCCCATTCTCCAAATTTGAGCAAGAGCACCTTAAGCACTTAAGGCAAATTTTCATGACATGCAGGAAATATGGCATTTCCTTAAATCCTAAGAATTCCCTGTTTGCCCTTGAGGAAGACAAGCTTCTAGGACATATAATATCAAAAGAGGGGATTAGAATTGACCCGGAAAGAATTCAAGCTATCCTTCAAATCCCTTATCCAAGAGACATAAAAGAACTGCAAGCATTCCTGGGAAAGATCAATTTCCTAAGGAGATTTATCCCAAACCTAGCCGAGTTAATAAGGCTACTGAGCAACATGTTGAAGAAGGATGCCAAGGTAAAATGGTCTCTTGAAACCAAGCAAGCTTTTGAGAGTATAAAAACTTCCCTAACTCAAACGCCTGTCCTCACCAGTCCTCAATTCGACAGAGATTTTATCATTTTTTCCTTCGTATCTGAACACACTATAGCTGTTGTCCTTCTGCAGAAAGATGATCAGGGCAACGAAAAGCCAATTGCTTTCTTCAGCCGAGCTTTGAGAGATGCACCCTTGAAATATCAGATTATGGAAAAAAGCGGCTTATTGGCCCTGTTCAAAGCCATCAAAGATTTCAGGAATTTTAATCCTATACTTCCCACCGTGATAGCCTATGTCCCTAATGCTGTTGTAAAGGATATACTAACTCAAGAGGGACTGGAAGGCAAAAGAGGCAAGTGGATTGCCAGCATCCTTGAATACGACATTGAAATAAATCCCACCAAGCTCATAAAGGGACAAGGGTTAGCCAAACTAATGTCCGAAACAAACTTCCAAGCATTAGACATTAATCAACTGGACGATGAACCAGAGCTGGCGACTCCACAGATCAGTGAAACCTTCATGAAATCCCCATGGTATGTTGATATTTGCTTTGTATTGTTAAACCTGTGTGCTCCCCCAGGATTGTCCAGAACCAAGAAAAGATTTTTAAGGATGAAATCATCAAAATTTTGTGTCATAGATGGTGCTTTGTGTTGGAAAAATCATGAAGGTATTTTGCTTAATTGTTTGACTATATATGAAACTAACAGCATCATGAAAGAATTCCATGCAGGGGACTGTTGAGGACACTTATATTGGAAATCCACGGCTGACAAGATCTTACGGGCTGGTTATTACTGGCCCTCTCTATTTGCAGATGTAAATAAGTTTGCTGTCTCATGCTACAAATGTCAAATCTTTAAAGGGAAAAGAAAACTACTGCCCTTGCCCCTTAAGCCCATTTCAACCGAGAAACATTTTCAACAATGGGGTCTCGACTTCATTGGAGAAATTCATCCCTCTTCCTCAGGCCAACACAAGTGGATTTTAACAGCCACCGATTATTTCACCAAATGGATTGAAGCCATCCCATGTAGGCAAGCCAATGACTCCACCATTATCCAATTCCTTGAGAGCAATATCCTTTCCAGATTCGGTTGCCCTGAGAAAATTATCACTGACAACGCTGCTGCTTTCAAATCCAAAAAAATGATCAACTTTTGCCATAAATACCACATCACCTTAGGCCACTCCACAGCTTACTACCCTAGAGGTAATGGCTTGGCCGAATCTTCCAACAAAAGCCTCATCAATATCATAAAGAAACTGCTAGAAGAAAACAAAAAGAACTGGCACAGGAAGCTCACAAATGCTCTGTGGGCAGATAGACTTTCCACCAAGAAATCCATTGGGATGAGCCCTTATGAACTTGTATATGGCATGGAAGAAAAGTTCCCTTCATCTCTGGGCATTCCTACTATTAAATTGTTGCAAGAAATTCAGGCTGAACCGAATGACATGCAGAGAAGAGTTAATCAAACCATTCATCTTCAACAAACCAGAGAACAAGTCTTCAACAGAGCTCAAATACTGCAAGAAAAACTTAAAAAGATGTTTGATAGGAAAGCCAAAGCAGAGGATTTCTGGGTGGGCAGCAAAGTTCTAAGATGGGATTCACGAAGAGAAGACAAGGGCAAACACACAAAATTTGATTTTCTGTGGAAAGGTTCGTACATTATCAGCGCTGTGCAAGGCAATAATTTTCTCAAATCTCCAGATGGCAGCACAACTGAAGAGGGCCCTGTTAATGGCCGAATGCTAAAACACTACAATGATCCTTTTGATTGAAAGATCAGGCGGTGTTTTATTCTGTACATAGAATATTTGTATATACCAGTGTTTTGATTTTTGTAAGAATCCATAATGTTGAAGCACGCAGAAGAAAGCAGGCAGTGCTTTACAGTTTAACAGCAGCACAAGTAAAGGAAAGAGCTGTTCCCAATCCAAAAGATCAAATCAAACCAACAGTCAGCACAAACAAGTTCAAAATACAACCATAACGGAAGAAACAAGGCAATCTGACCTGCTGTTCTTAGCTTCTCACAAGGAGAAGCCATCCCCAAGTGGAGCCACTGTTAGCCTCCTGCTACAGCAGGTTACTCATATTTCATGATTGACATTTTTACAGACCAAATATATCATACTTTGCATGCTGCAATGCTCCATATTTGCTTAACAGTCACCAAGCGAAGCAGGGTACTCAGGGTTCATCTAACTACTTTCCAAATTTTGAAGAAGTTGTTCCAGTGTTGTACAATTTTTTAGTTAAAGGGAGGTCCAAACAGCTTAATCTTGGTCTCCCTAGGTTTCAATTTCCTGTTTTAGAATATAGAGAATGAAAATCTGTCCAAACAGCTTAATCTTGGCAGATTTTTAGATAGGTAGAGAATCAGAGGAGCCCAACTGCTTAATATGGGCCCTCGAATGAAATAAGGGTAGTTTGTAGATAGGAAAGCATAAAAAAGAAAAATTGAAATGATGGGTTTGCAAGTCTAAGTGCACCCAAAGCAAAAGAAGAAAAAATGTTATGTGAGTAGGCTGGGTAGGTAGTTTTGAGGTTGCAGAATCTTTCATTGCTGATCAGTTCCAGGCTTTCCGGTGTCATCTCTACTCAGGACACAATCACCAGGCAGTTCTATGTGAAAAGCTCAAAACAGGCATAACTAACTTCCTTTCTCCATCTCCCCCAAATCATTAACTAACTTCCCCAAAAAGAGGTCAAGATCTGCTTGATACCTCTTAGTTTCATCATTTTCATGCCATTAGCTTGGGTAAAGATCTGCTTCACTCAAAGAAATTCCATACTCTCTCTATAAGGTTCTATTCCCTGTTGCAACCTAAGATCTATCAAACTTAGCGCTTTCTCACCATCTCCATATTAACTACCGACATTATTATTTAACTCCTTATATCTTTCCCATCCCCCTACTAAAACTATGTAAATCATCCCCTATGTAAATATCCCTCCCCCTGGTTGAAAAATAACCATAAGTACCCCCGGGAATTGCACAAGTTTATCTGAAACTTGGCAAGAGTCCTCATGCTGCCCCTTCAAACCATCTTCTAAATGCACGCACTCACTCCTTCCGACCGCAATAGACCCCTTGCCGATTTCCTTAACACTCTGCAGATCCTAGTAAGCCATCTCGCTTCGCCATATCGCAATATTCTCACCATATAAGTTATGCCCCATCCGTTGTTACCCGATGCGATATCGCGATATCGGCGATCGGCAGTCACAAGCGTCGCATGTCCAAATAAAATACCTTTTCGTTCCTCGCCGATGCGATATTGCGATCGCATCGGAAAACTTCATTGCATCGCCTTCAAGTATGAGCACCCCACCGCGTCACATATGTACCAAGGACCCACCGCTGACGTTAGCAAGCTGACGTCATCCACCGTACTGCTGACGTCATGCTGATGTCATGCTCACGTCAGCAGCCAAAAAACCGAAAATTCGTGCAGGAAGAAAAATCGCACTTCGGAGCTCTAGAACAAGAAACAGAGGCAGTTTTCGATGCGCGATTAGCGCAAAGCGATAATCGCACATCGCTATGGGAAATAGGCCGTTTTGGGGAATCTTTAGGGAATCTTTTGATTCCTTGGCCCGTTTTACGCCAAAAAAGCCCGAAATCGCCCAATTTTGCTAAATTAATCCGGTTTAAAGACAGGAAAGGACCAGAGACAGAGATTAAAGAGTATCAGATCACATCAACAGGGAAAAAGCATGTCAAAGAGTATCAGCAAGCGGCAGAGACCATCAATGTAACGGCAAAGAGTATCAGCGAAGATCTTAACAGCGGCCCAAAGCAGGAGAAAATTTAATACCTTCCAGCAAAGTCAAAGAAAGAGGGCGAAGCCACTCAAAACTTTCAAATCATGGTTATTTCACATTTAACTCGCACCAGAATAGAACTACAGATCCCAAAGCACAGTTATTCCAGCAGTACTGCATCGAGCCTCCAAGGGCCACATTGCACTCTTTTTGATTCAGTTGCCTCTAGCGCAGCCCAAAGGACTTACCTGTAGTTAATTCCAGCGACAATTAGGTTTTTAGGAAAAGATTTTCTGGCAGACCTGTTAGGTCAATTGTAATAAATGACTTCTGATATTTTGCTTATATATACCACCCTGAAAGATAGAGTAGGGGTTGGTTGGTGAGTCGAGGAAGTTGCTTAATCTTTCGTATCTCTACATTTTCTTCAAGCAAAGACCTGCACTGTAACTGTCATACTTTCTATAATCAAAGACTGTTGAAGGCCTGGATTCTGAAACTGTTTGATGTGTTTAAATTGGCCAAGGAGTGATTGTGGAATTCCTGTGCTTCTACATGGTTCAATAAGTGTTTCTCAACTCTGTTAATTTTCATGTTTTGTTTTACCACCGTTCCGCTATCTAAATTGCAGAAAAGAAGAATAGCTTAGGATTTGTTTAACTACACCTTAAGCTCAATTTCTGCATTTTTTTCATGTTTTCATCAGAAATAGTTATGAACATGTATACTTAAATGATCTTGTTTACGCTGTTTCTTTCACATATGAATGAGAGTTTAGAAATTCTTAGCTACTCCTAGATAACCATTCATTCACTTCTCCTCTTTTCAGTTTGGTGAAAGATTCTCCTTTGCCTTTCATCTCTGATCGTCAGTCCATCCTTTCAGCAAATTGATAACTGTATCATGTGTGGCTATCCCGCTCCTTAATCCTCTTGTGACCAAGAAAACGCAACAGCAAGCCTTAATCCATGACTCCATGCCCAATGGTTTGAAACTTATCACATCTTACCTTGCCTCTCTGCTTGAAATCTCTACCTTCCATCCAAACACAAACAAAAACCCCTGAGCCAAAAGCTAGCCTAAAATCATCAACAAAGTTGAATCATTAAGAGAGAGCCCTCTCTGATTGCAGGTGGGCTAGAACCTGCAATCCAAAGATTGGTTTTCGGTTACCTCGGCCGTATCCCTACAGGAGCCTAGGGACAACCTGAGTGATAAAAGAAGGTGCCACATCATTTGTCATATAAGGATCAAAGGAAGATTATTCATCATAGTACCCGATATTCATGGATGGTAGGGTATCTCTTTCATACAGGGGTTGATCAATAGATTCAACATTGTGTGGTAGAAAATGACATCTATGAGGTATTAAAGGCTACCCATGATGGAACCTGTGGAGGACATTTTGCAAATAAGAGAACATGACACAATGTGCTGCAAATGGGATACTACTAGCCTTCCATCTTTTGGGATGCTCAGAATTATGTACATAGATGTGATAGTTGCCAACGGATGGGACAACCTAGGAAAGCAGATGAAATGCCCCTATAGCCCCAGATAGTCCTTGAACCTTTTGAGAAATGGGCCATCGATTTTGTTGGACCTATCAACCCACCTTCTCATCAAAAAGATTACATTTTGGTCTGCATTGATTATGTGACTAAATGGGTGGAAGCCAAGGTGGTCACGATACCAATAGAGCAAGTAGTGGCAGACTTTCTTTTTGAAGAAATCTTTGCTCGATATGGTACCCCATGGGAAATTGTGTCAGATGGAGGAACGCAGTTCACATCTCACATGATAGGGAAGCTGATACAAAAACATGGGTTTAAACACAGAGTGACAACCCCTTATCACCCCCAGGTGAATGGACAAGTAGAAAGTACAAACAAGATTTTGGAAAATATCTTGAGAAAAACAGTAGCAAGTCATCACCAGGACTGGGCATAGAAACTTCCAGAAGATTTATGGGCATATAGAACAACATGGCAGAACACAACCGGGTTTTCTCCATTTGAGTTAGTCTATGGGAATTCCCCCTTGTTTCCGATAGAATTTGAGATCAGTACGCTTAGAACAACTTTAAAAGTAGGTCTAGACCTATTATAAGCACAAAAACACTAACTGTAACAACTGAATGAGTTAGACAAGATTCGATCAATAGCTGTCCAAAAAACTATTGTTGTTCAATAGCAGAGAATGAAATGGCATGATAAATTTATCAAGAGAAAGGTGTTTCATGTGGAGGATTGGCATTACTTTATGAATCCCAATTTAAAGATTTCAAGGGCAAGCTTCGCACTCGTTGGATGGGACCGTTTGAAGTGGACGCAATGTTTGATAATGAAACGATTAGATTAATTACAATAGAAAGGAATCATATTTCGTTTTTAGTAAATGGACATCGTCTAAAGCTATACCACTGTCTAACCTCTAGAGATGCCTTTGTCAAACATCTTTCTGATTCATCTGGTTTAATGGTTGTTCGTATAAAGGACACTCTCACTCTACTCTAAAAAAAATTAAAATACACACACACACACATATATATATTGTTATTTCTTACTTGGTTGTATTTTGCAGGAATAACAAAGGAATATGGCCAGGAGAAATGTAATACTCGACGTTTTTACTCCACCGGTACTACTATCAAGCTGTTGCTATTACTCCACTGGTGTTGTTACTATATTGGTGTTGTTACTCCACTGGTGTTATTACTCCACTAACACTGTTACTCTGTAACTGTTGTTACTTCACAACTGCTGTTATTTCACCGATATTGTTACTTTGCAAATGTCATTACTCCGCCGGTGTTTTTACTCCGCAACTGCCATTTCTCTGCCGATACTGATACTCCATAACTGCAGTTACTCTGTTGGTGCTATTACTCCGTAACTACCGATTACTCCACCAGTGATGTTACTCCGCAACTGTTGTTACTCCACAACTGTCGTTACTCTGCCGATGCTGTTACTCCGTAACTGTCGTTACTCCTCCATTGTTGTTACTACCTGTTGCTATTACTCCCTTCTGCTATTACTCTGCGTTGCTATTACTCCCTGTTGTTGTTACTCTGTTAGATATTTTGTTGTTACTCCACCACAAGGTAGGTCCCTAGGTACGTCTCTGTTGACTTTTATGGATTTAATTAAAATATTCCAAAAAGACATTAATATGTGTTGCGAACAACCGTAATTAAGTTGAGGTGGGGGGAGGATCCGTCATAATAAACGACGGTGTACCACGAAAATGCATTCATGTCACATGATCCACACCAAACTAAATCTAATGATTACGATACTTCGTAATCATGACCTACAACCATTTTGTTTATATTTCATGATCCGTGCATCAAAATGATCTGATTTTTGGATCATAGAAGCAGTAATATAGTAGAAATCTACTTGCAAAATTTCAACAAAATCTGGTTTGTAGTTTTTGAGAAAATGGTTAATAAAATTTTTTGTTACTTATATCATATTTTGTTGCAACTTCATATACACATAAGTTGAAGGTCAATGTAAAAATTGTTATGCCTTCATCAAGATTGCTAAAATTGAATATTAATTATTTGAGGAAGAATTCATTTGTTCCATCTATTTCATGAGTTGGGATGAACAATTTTTTATTGCTTGGTTATTAGAGTCTTTGGGTTGCATGAGGACATGCAATATATTCAGTTTTGGGTTGCATGAGGACATGCAATATATTTAGTTTCGGGGTATGTTGGCTGCTAATATGTCATTATTATTATCACTCTTTAACACCTATTTCGTCCATTTCTACCTTTCTTTATCACGTCTTTATCATATAATTCCATTTTATAATTATTTATGCTCTTATGAATAAATATTATTTCTTCTCCTTTATTTTTAATAAATTGATTATTATGCATGTTTTTACCAATGATGGTTTATTAAT
Organism: Pinus taeda; assembly: GCA_000404065.3. NCBI lineage: Eukaryota > Viridiplantae > Streptophyta > Pinopsida > Pinales > Pinaceae > Pinus > Pinus taeda. Next base: position 45,491 of record APFE030050655.1, read on the forward strand.
AAATTTTTTCACCATATTAGCCTCCAAGATATTTTCTAGATTGAAGATTTGATCTCCAACTCATCATTAAATGTGCCAACTCAGAAATTCGATGGAATAAAAAGTGACAGTTTTGCATTGGACATTTTGGGAAAATGGAGAGGAATCTAGAAAATCCGAAACATGGGTTTTGTCCAGAACAAACCAAATTAGTTTTGTGCAAAGTAGTTTTCCTAAATCCAGTTCGTACTAAGAGAAACGGAAGGTTCTCTAAAGACGTTTTTCTCAGATTCGCTACTGTGGCTATTTTCCAAATTATCTCAACTGCAACACCAAATTCAACCCGTTCCTGTTGATTGCTGATGGGGAGATATTTCAAATATGATATTGTTTATCAATTTGTTGAGAACAATCCAATTTTGTAATAGAAATCATTTTTTAATCATTACTGTTGTAACTTCTCTTTTCTCTCTGTGTATTTAAATCATAACAAAGATCGGGGAGGGGGAATTATGGATTCATGATTCATGACGGATGATTATAAAGCGAATTAGATGAATTGTTAGATTATAGATAGATATGGTAGGATAGGAGTATTGGGAGAATTACTATTGAGAAATTGTAACCGTTATTGTTGACTCTCATTTCTAAAGCAGAGAACGAAACTGCTGTAATGTTTATGTAATGATTAACATATAAAAATAGTTGTAGTTACTTCGCACCTTCTGAAGTAATCCAGCGGTGCTTCACTAGCAGCTAAGGGCCCAGCCCTGGTGGATCCAGTTGCTTCTTATATCATTATTTTATAGTTCCGTGTGATGGTTTGATTTCCTTTTCATTTCTTTAATTTGTTTTATTCAGTAATCTTCTGTTTCTGAACGTTTCGTTGAATTGCCCTATTATATCCAAACCATGATTGGATTGCATTGATAGCAAGATTATTATTCATAACTTAAAATGTCATGCTGTTCATTCTGAAATAATATTGCACTGTTTAGTTCAGATTCTGCTGTTCATTTACAATTGCGATTGTTGTTCATTTAACTATAGTTCACTTACAACTGTGATTGTTGTTCACTTAATTACTGTTCAATTATAATTGTGATTGCCATTCCTATTATACCTATGGTTAATGTTAATTTTGCTAGGATAAGATTGCTGATTCAGTTTAATTTACAGTCGCTGTGTGTTTCACTTAATTAGCTTTATTTTTCTGTTATATTTCAGATTGTTGTTCATTTCCATTAATTTAGCTTTGTTGTTCATTTCCATTAATTTAGTGTTGTTTTTCAAATAGTATTTGTTGTTATCTCTTTCATGCAAGGATTTGATTTCACATTTTAACTGATATTGTAGCAAGTGTGTTTTAGTGAGAATTTCCAATTGAATTGCCATTTCCAGTTATTTGCTTTAGTGTGGATTGAAAGATCAACAACTGTAAAGGACACTGACTACCACTATCTAAGTTCTCAGATTAGAGATCTTGCCTATGATTGATTTTCATTTGCATCAGTTTACATGGGTGAGAGTTATCATTACTGAGTCCTTGACTGATGATTGTTTGAGTAAATGATTTAGTTACAAAACATTTCAGTTTCTTGTTGTTCCGATTAGATTTTGTTTCCAGCATTTATTTACTTTTGCATTTAAAGCACTATACTACAATTTAGAAACATTACTGAGTAAATGACCACCTCAGACCGAGTACACTCTTGAAATAAAAAATCGTACCTAGATTGATGATTAATGTGACGATAATTAGGAGTTAAAAAGACACCTTTTATCACTCAACATTTTGGCGCCATTGTCGGGGAGAGTGGCACCATTTCTAAGGAGTAGTGTGCATTTGATGAGTGCCTGTTATGAGAGAATTGGGTATTAAAAACGGAAGGTAAGAACCTGCATACAGAGCATGTAAAAGCCTTGCTCCCCCGCCTGCTTTATAATAGAATTGTTAAAGAACTTAGGGTAGAAATAAATGTTTGAATTTATGTTTGAATGAAAAAAAAAAATTTGAAAATGAATCTGATGATTTCACTCAAGTGGTGATGTAAGCACCACCCATTTCACTAACCAATTAACAAGAACATTTAAAGGAGGAGCCTCAAATAAACACATGAAGAACATGTTATGTTATGGTAAGAAATGGCTCACATTTCTACTTTTGAATTCCCTATCAAAGATCTAGGAGGAGTGACACAAATGCACATAATTCGCCCATCTTCTCTACCAAATTTTCATGGTTTGACAAATGAAGATACAGATACATTCTTATTTGAATTCGAAATACTTTGTAGAAGATATGATTATTGTACTAATGTTCAAAGGTTGAAAGTGTTTCCTCTTACTCTAAAAGGAGCAGCTCTCCGATGGTTCATGAGCCTAGGTGGGAACTGCATCCCAACATGGGAGGACATGAAGAACATATTTTTGAAGAAGTACCAAGACTAATACAAATCCAATGAAGATATTTTCAATATGATACAAGGGGAAGATGAAAGCCTAGAGGACTATGTAGAGCGATTTCAATATAACCTTCAAAACTCAAAACATAAGCATTTGGAAAAAGAGATCTTAAAAACACTCATTCTTAAAGGAATCGAAGATGAATTTTTAAAACTATTAAATTTGATAGGAAAATGTGATGTTTTTTAGTTGTCATATGATGATGTTTGTGAATTGTGCATAAGGTATTCAAGAGAAATTTCCAAGGCTGGTAAGAATTCTAGAGATGTTTGTTCTTCCTTTTCCAAATCTGCTACAAGAACAGGAGACATAAGCGCTGAAATCAATGTTTTATTTGAAAATCTTAAAGTTGATTTTATTAGCTCTCTAAGTTCAAAATTGGATGCTTTGCAGGTTCAGAAAAATCAGGAATTTGATGAAGTGTTTTGCCCTCATGACTGAAATGAGCATCCCATAGATAGCTGTTCTTCCTTTTCTAGGATGAAAGTAGCATATCAAAGAGACGAGATAGTTGAAACAAGGTCAAAACCATGGAAATCATGGCCTACAGGTATGGTCCAAAACACTTCCTCCCCATTCTCTTACTTGCAGAATCCATTATGGAATACTAATGTGTTAGGGCAGCCATGTCAATCTCAATATAACCACCATCAATCTTGTTTACAAATTTGGCATGGTTCATCTTATGATTGTATGACTACTCTCCCTCATCCTTTAGCACAAACATGTCCTCCATATTCTCCACTAGCTCTTCCACAACATCTTGCTTGCCTATCAAAATCGTCCACTCAACCCAATCAACTACATCATCAAAATGCTCCATTCCGTACACAATTTCATGCTCAACTCATTCCACACCCTCACCATAATAAACCAGTACAACATGCTTACATTGTTGAATTGCAAAATTTACCCACCCTTCCCACCCATTCTATCTCACATGCACCATTGGAGAAAACTCATATTGAGAATCAGAATGTTTCAAATTAAAAAATTGTAGAAGTTATGGAAAAAAATGAAGTTTCCTATAGTTTTCATCAACAAACCATTTTAAAAGCTCAAGAATTTCATGATATGATGGATATGGGAAATCAACAAAGTAAAGGATATATTGAAGATTGGTTTCACTCCATCATTTGTTTGCAGCATCACTCCATACTTCAACAATTTTTGACACCAACTTTTCAAGGGAAGTTGGCTTCTCATACCCTAATATTCATTAATATGCATTTTTCAGATTTGGGTATGTGCATACTTGAAGCCTTATTTCGAAAATGGCTCCACTGGAAGTACTCTTATATGTAATCATATTCATTTTTCAAATCAAAATAGGTTAGTTTAGAAAATAAAATAAAAAGGGAAATATAATAAACACATTTTTTTTTAACGTAAAAATAGTTGTTTTTGTTGCAACACGTTGTGGAAATCAACATCGGTGATAATTTTATTTTATTTTTATTTTATTTTTATTTTTATTTATTTATTTATTTTTTTAATTCCTTTGTGTATGTATATGAATTATAATGGAAATAATAATTCTACAAACACTCATTTTCATTTTTATCACTTAAAACTTATTTATGGGAAATTAGTAAGTAGAGGGGTGAAATGAATGAGGGGATGTTAAATAAACCAAGTTGTAAACCATTGTCCTTGCTTTGTTTACTACTTATGCACATTTGAAAGATGTATTTTAAACATGAAATAAGTGTTTTTGTGTAACCACTTGATATTTCTACAATCTGTCTTCTACTTACCCATTTACTTATCCTACCAATTTTTCTTCATTTTATTTGGGTGCATTTAGGCTAGCAAACCCTTATCAATCCTTTTCTTTTACAAAGTAGACTGTCTAATTCTAACCTTATATCATCCATGGGTCCAGATTAAACTGATGAGCTTCTTTTATTTTCTCTACCTATCTAATGATCTGCCAAGATTAAATTGTTTGGTCAAATTCTATTCTCTAACTATAAACATAAAATTTGAAGCATGGTATAATCAAGATTAAACAATTTGATTACCATGGAGTGTGGCATAAATAACAAGCTGGACACAATCATTATTATGCATAAAAGTAAATAGTAGTGGCATTTTGACTTTCACACTTTCATGGTCTCTTTTGTCTTTTGGGGTTCATATATTTTCATTTTTTGACATTTTCTCATTCTTTTTTTTGTCCTTTGATTATTCTTTTAGGACATACCCTCTTTACATTTTTTAATTTTTTAATATGGAAAACATTTGCAGAAAGCAAAGTTATGTACAATATTACAAGGCTTAACCTTAGTCATTCAAAATTATGACTCCTATTGGTATAGGAACCTAACAGGTTCCCCTACTGTCAAGGGAACTAGGGTTAGGATTCCCAATACCCTCCATGTTTGATCTAGACTTATGCAAGAACGTAACATAATACACAGATTAACATAAACAGATAGATGCAGCATAAATAAATATTCATTTCATTAATCTCAAAGAGCTGAAAGATGCTTACATACAAAATGGAAATAAACTAGCTCGGGCGATGGTAGCTTATCTCTGAGAAGAGATGTGGCGGCTACATGCCTCTAAATTGTGTTACAATAAAGCTCAAGGGCATTTTTATTTCTAGCAATAAAGGGAAACTATAAATAATCAAAACCCTAACCTTAGGAGATGGAATACCAAGAGTTTGTGGGCCCCATTGGGGTTAGTTAGGCAGCGAACTTCCATGGGTCGTAACTTGGCAATATGATCTCCATTTGGCACGTGCGATACCTCGTTAGAAAGATATCTCCAAGTACTGCAAAATTTGTGGCAGTCCCCTATCTATGGTTATGGACCTATTGCAGACCTCAAAAAAATGTCATTTAGGGGGTCGAAACAACTCTGGATGTTTAGGACCCGAAAAACTACTAAAAATAGTAAATGTTGCTATAATCAAGGAAATTAATGAAACCAACTGGACTTCTAGGTTGAATAGGTGGGTAGCCACCAATATCCACCTAAATCAATGTTAGTTCTGTTATTGATGACAACACTTTCACTCCATATGATATGAGTCATCAGCTGGGCAAGTTGTTGTTGACCCTGCGCCAATGTTTGCACTAGATGTTGTCCTTGTAATATTAAATTTGATATTTCTTTCTTTCCATGTATCAACACATGTAAGAGATCCTAGATCTCCTCACTCCTCTTTGCCTATCATGGTCGTCCTATGATTAATATGCTTGTTTTCTCTAATTGCAATGTCACTTGTATCTCTCGACAACATACACCACTCTCACGGGATGGCAAGAGTTCAACGCTCTAACACCACTGTAATATACTAGTGAAATTTATTGCCCTAGATGTGTCCTAGGGTTTCAGTAAATTTCCTTGTATTAACAAACAACTTTGCAACTTTAACTATTAATGTTGTAATAAAAAATAATGCAATTCAACTATCACTATTAAATACTCCATTTTTACTCCACATTGATTGGTCAACTCTCAAATCGCTTATGCATGGATTTAGAGAGTTCACCAATTTAAAATAATAACAAATCAATGTTCCATGGGAAACAATTCTCCATCTAAATGTATCAAATAATACCAATTCAACATTTCAGGGGGAATATTTCTCCGTCTAAATGTATCCATTGATCGGGGCCTAAAAAGAAACTCGAAAATCGACCTAGCCCAAGAGATATCCTGATCTCATGCTTCTTCAAAAATATTTTGTTGTCTATTTTGACCACACAGTGCTTCCTTTAAAACTTCTACGCTTGACTTATACTCACCACCTATCACGGATCCAACAATTAAAATCGCGTCAGGAGAGAATGTGAATTGTTAAGAAACTCGTGGATTGTCTTCAGTGAAACTGAGTTTCCCTCTATGTCCAACCTGGTAAATTGGAGTTAAAACCTACTTCAGAAAAGCTAGGCCACAACTTCACTAATCCTTGAATTGCTTCAGAGTGAACTTCAATTTTTGCCTTCTGTTGAGGAAGAAGATTGACGGTCTTGCTCGATTAGATATTTTCAATTCTGTTTTTGTGCCCAGTCTTAAAGAACTCATTTCCAATGTTGCTTTTGTGCCCAAACCCATGAACCAACATAGACCAAACCCTTGTTTCCTGACAAAAGATGCAATCCTGTGCCAAGCAAGAGCCACAAATAATTCATTGTCTCCCAAATTGCTTCCCTATTCCCATAACACAATAATAAAAATGCAAATTGTGTCAACTAGGGTGGAATCTTTCACCACCAAAATTGACAAGATTGACAAGAAGAAAGGGGTCTTAAAACCCTTGGAGCTAATGCTAAAAAATAGATGAAATGATCCTTACTTGATGCCTCCAAATGAATTCAAGCCTCCTTTATTTATAGATTTTCCAAAGGGTTTCACCTCTTTTAATTGATTGAGTGAACCTTACTCAAACCCCAGTTTTGGTTTTCTTTGCCCAGCTAACCCAAAAATTGCCCAATAAAGAGTATTTTGGGTGTTTATCCCTTTTATGGAGGACGATATCCTACGGGGATGGATAGGCTAATAAGTCATATTTGTCCTCAATTTGTAGAGGAAATTACATGCAGGGTTTCAAAAGTTGCTTGGTGTTTGGATAAGACTAACTTTATGTTAGAATGAATGGGTTGGAAAGTGGTATCAAAGGCTTGAATGGCATTGAACTGGGATATGATGCCAAAATGTTCCTCTTTAAGGAGTTTTTCCATATAATGAGAAATGACGATCTTAAGAGATCCAATGATGATTCCTTGGAAAGTGTACTAATGCCCTACCTATTGGAAGTTCATGTATAACTCCTTGAATTCTAAGGTGATGAGACCTGATGTGCATAACTATCCATCCCACGAAACATGACCACCCATTTAAATGTAAAACATGTGGGATTTTAAAGAGTAATTACCAATTTGAAGGAAGAAATTTTCACAACGACCCCACATTTTATGGGTCCTCCATTTACAATCATGGTATAGAATTCATTCATTTCATGGATATATCAATGTGTCTCCTAGGAGGCCTAACAATGAATAAATGTATATGTTCTACCATTGTCAATTAGGATAATGACTTTGTGGTGCTTGATGTGTCAATTTAATTTAAGGGTTTTGGGAGTGGAGATACTTGTCAAGGCATGTAGAGAGATTTGGGGTTCCACGCTAGGGTAATAAGAGGGATGAACTTCCTCTGGGATGAGGTTGAGGTTCTAGATTGAAAATAACATTATCATCTTATAAGAGTTCCTTAAAAATGGTCATAAGATTTTTTTTTCTCCTTACATCTATGCCCAAAAATATATTTTTCAACACAATTATAGCTTGAGACTTTAAGTTGACACTCTTCCATTTAAACATAGGTTAATTTATAGATCTTGAGAAGAGGAAAGGGAGGAGAGAAAGTGATTGGATGTGTTGGGTATGTGTTATATTCTTTGCATGACTACTTTGTACATTGCATCAAGCACATTGGAGAGATCACAAGAGGAAACACCCCTCCCCACCTCCGCCCCTAAAAGTCTTCTTAGTCTTCTGTGGAGAGTCTCCTAGTGAAAAAAGCAGTGATTCGCAGTCAAAAAAGTTGAAGTCGTGTTAGACTCCTAAAGCTCCCGTAGACGTAGACACAGATTTCTGAATCCTTAAAGCAGTGCATCCGGCATTCAATATCCACTTCCCTGGCTTGATTCAATATTCGTGGGACCCAAGTTGACAATGTCACACACCTTTTACGCCGTGATTAACTCACTATGTTCACATTTAACTTATTCAAAATTATAAATTTATTATGAGAAATCAAAAATATAAATAATTGGGATAATATTAATGTTTACTTCAGGGTAAGGCAATACATGTATGTCTGACCTTACTTTGTGGTACTGTCAAAGTACGAGAATGACTTTGGATTAAAAACTTGGACTATCAATAGGGTTTTGGACTAAAAACTTGTTTGAATTCATTTCCTTTTTCCTTTTTAATTTATTTTTTAAGTATCTGGAAGTTAATTTTTATTTTTTTTAAATAAGGGAGTTGGTTCTTTTGTATTTTAACAATCAGGGAAGTCAACTTTTTACCAAAGTTGTGATTTATATGTTTTAATTTTATTAAAACTTAAGTAAATTAATGAATGTTGTATTTATTTTGTTTTTTAATGTTTTTTTGGAAAAGGTTAAAAATTTGCATTATTCATTACATATTGATTTTATATAAAGATAAAGATTTTTTTTTAAAGATACAAGTAAATAATTTAATTTTTTTTTCTTCTAAAATTTAATAAGTGGATATTTTTTTAATTCAATATTTTTTAAGGAAAATCCACTTTTACTGAAATTTTCATTTATATGTTTTAATTTCACAAAAAAAAAATACGAAATAAATTAATGAATGTTAAAGTTTTGTTTATATTTATTTTGCTTTTTAATGTAATATTTGGAGAGAAAGTCTTTAAAAGTTGCATGATTAATTAGATATTTGCTTTTATATGAAATATAAAGATTTTTTTTAAGATTTATATAAATATGGACAAACTTGTTTTTTTGAAAATAAAAAATTTAAGTCATTATTTCCTTTTTAAGTTATTATTTCCTTTCATTGATTGGAATTTCAATTCTCATAAGTTTACTCCATTTAAGATGATCCCTATTATTGAAATTTCTTTTAAAAATACACCCAAAATGAATTCAAAATAAAAGTTGGATTTGTCCATTTATTGAATCACTTCAAGGTTAATGTAAGTCAATAATGACCGTAGGTTTTAACCTTGTATAATAATTCCCTGCAAACGAATTCTTAAAAAAAAAAAAAAATACAATGGCGAGAACATAAAACAAATATACAAAGAGATTTTCTCTTGGATCCCAAAACTGGGGCTACTAGATTGATTTTCCATTATATTCTTTTCAATGTTACAATACATATATATACATGCCAAAGCATCATAATCCCAATCCACTAACCCTAGAACCATACTTCCCAAAACCAAGCGCGAAAACTATGCGCAAAATTGCCCCAAAAAAAATTTCCTAGGGCGTCACCCCGGACCTCAAAAAAATTATTTCAAGGCCAATCATGAAAAGAATATAACACATACCCAACATTCTCCCACTTGTTGTTTTCTTTCAACACAGGGGGTTGTAGGAGTGCATAGTCATTGATCCAAGGCTACAATGCCCATTGTTTCTCTACACCAAGAAAACTTCTCAGTGTTCACCGACTTTGTCAACACATCTACAACATTCTTCAAAGTGTCCACCTTTAGCAGCAATACATTTTTTTCTTCAGCCATATCCCTGCCAAAGTGATACTGAACATCAATGTGCTTTGTTTTTAAATGATAAATAAGGTTCTTTTCAAAGAAAATTTCAATTTGGCTATCACAATCTATCCTTATAGCTTGTTGTACCAACCCATACTTGAACACAATCTTTGCAACCAAACTGCTTCCATGCTTGCATGAGCGACTACCATGTATTCAACCTCTATAGTTGAAAGTGCCACTACAAACTGTCTCTTTCTCATCCAACTCACTGTTGCTCCAAATAGGTTAAACTCATACCCACTTGTAGATCTTCTTTGATCAAGTTCTCCAACCTAGCCTACATAAACAAAGCCACGAATTTCCAAAACTCTATCCAATTATGATCTTCTTTGGTAGCATAGACCATAATCATTGGTGTTATGTAAATACATGAAAACCCACTACATTGATGTCCAATGCTCCTTCCCTAGTTTTGACATAAACCCACTCAATACTCTCAATACATGTGCAATGTCTGGTATGGTGCAAACCATTGCATACATAAGGCTACCAACTGCACTAGCATATGGAACACGAGACATCTTTATTGAAGAATGTAACTAGTGACGGTCTTCATAATTATATTTGAGTCATGAGGTAATATTTTCATCAAAAGAAAGAAAAATAAATTTTATTATAAAATAAATTGACTTATTAAAGCATGGGTTTCATGCTTGGGTCGATTGTTTTTAGGTAAAAGTATCCATTGAAGACTTCTAGGGTTTATGTCAAGTGTCCATGTCCATGTCATAATGTAAAAGACCCTTCTTGGGCTTTATTTGTCAAGAAAGAAATTTATTTTATTGTAAAATAGTTCAATTAGGCTTCCTCCACTAATTCAGCCTCAATAAGGGAATTTGACCTCACAAACTCACTATATATTAGAGCAGCTCAACTCATTTGGTAACACATCTCACACAAGTTCAAGATGGAAGCTAGAATCAAAGTTTTTGGATCTCTCTCTCTCTCATGTGCAACGAAATTCTAAAGCTCCATCGAAGCTGGTGTTAGCACCCTATAATTGAAACTCTAGGCTGAGAAAAGGTTTACAGGGGTAACCACGAACCTCTTTTGGTTAGAAACTGGCCTTTTCCAACCAGAGGGGGATCCCTCACTTGAAATAATTTCAAAATGTAAAAGAAATAAGGCTTAGTACATAAAACAAAGGCCATATCTATAAAGTAAAATTAGGTTTCATTGCTGATGGATGAAAAACTTAAGAGGGAGGACCACTGGGCATGGAATCATGATTCAAATCTTTACATGAAATTATTAGAGCTTAAATGAGGCACTCATGGAAACAAAGGCAATGAAGGCATGACTTTAAGTTATTACATTTGTCTTAATATAGTGGTAGAAAAAGTCTTTCGTTACATTCGAGGCACCAAATTGTGAGTGAGTTTTGAACATAACTTGAGACTACACAAAACGATATTCAATCATATGAAACAAAGCATGAAATGAATTCCGAAACATATATACTTTGATCACATATCAAGAAGAAGAACTATTTACCATAAATGATCACCTAAGTCACTTGACACAAGAATTCGGGATTCATAGGATTCGGGGATTCGAGTGTCGGATTCGGACACGTTGACCCCCCGGAACAGGACACGTAGGATTCATTATATATATATATATATATATATATATATATATATATATATATATATATATATATGTATGTATGTATGTATGTATGTATGTATGTATGTATGTATGTATGTATATGTATATATATTATATATATATATATATATATATATATATATATATATATATATATATATATATATATTAAAAATTAGATATTTCTTACACAAATTCTAATTAATGATACAAATTCATTGATTTCAAACATAGATATTCATCTATAGGCTATAGCATGCATAGTACATACAAAATTCAAATACATGTCAGTGGTCACATAAATCATGATTCATAATTCATAATTTATTTTAATGCAATGTAACCATCTCAAAATTTTGAATGTGCAATGCCCTCCACCTCTGTGTTTCACCATCATCCAAAAGAGGGATATGTCAATACCAGAGTATTTATGAAGAAAATTTTGTCAAATGTATTTTAAACCACCGATCTTATTTTCCATATGCATCCCTCTGGAACTTCCTCTGCAATGTGCAAGACTAATGTTACCTCCAACACAAATCTTCAGGTAATATTTGAAATCAACAACATCTTTGACCTCCATATTCAAGAGATTCTCCTCCATAATTAATAGATAAACTTTAAACTGAAAGAACTGTAAAACTCTGCATTTCTGAGTGATTTTTTTGGAAAATTAAGCATTGCATTCTGAGTCATTTTCTTGGGATTCAAAACCCAAAATCGGGATTCGTTGTGCCCATACGGGATTCGTATGGGATTTGTACGAATCATGTACGGACATGTCGAATCCTATTCTGGGATTCAAATTCCTGTCGAATCGTATCCGATTCGTAGGATTCATATCCGACAGGGGTTTCCAACGAATTTGGTTACATAGAGGAGCACCTAACCAAGGGTGAATTTTAGATAGAGGAGGAATGACCTGTTATAGAGTTTTGTGAACCCAATGTTTCGGACTGCCAAGGGTGAATTCCATCATATTTTTAGAAAGGAAATACAATCATTCATAGCACCAGCAAAGATGAATTATAAAAATTGTTTATATCCAATTTCAAAGTGAGGATATAGCATTTAAGATAATGAAATACACACGAGAAGTGAAACACAGAACTTGAAAATCATACAATAGGAATCTCTAGTAAAGTGCTAAATACTTTCCACTGATAATTTTATATCAGAAAATAAAACACATACATTTTCCTCTTTTCTCCCAAATCAAACCCTTTTTCCATATCTTGTTCTATTTAAATACAAGTAGGCAGAATGGAAAATAAAAAACTAGATACAATGTATCCTCTATCTACTAAAAGGATTGAAACAAACTTGAATTAGAAACATCATGTCTTAAGGCTATGATAAAAACTCAACAACATCGTGTTCAGAAAATCAAATGTATACATCACATTATCTACTTATTCATTCATGTCCTCATCATTGACATTTATCTTGATTACTAGTATAACTATAAAAAGTTCCAAACATAACTGAAATACAAAAAAAAAAAAAATTGAGTGATGAGTTCTGCAACAGTTGCGCAACGGACTTCCAATTCATCATAGTCATAGGATGTACCGGATGAAACCGAGATGATGGGTATAATGACAATGTTGTTGGGTTGGAGTAGGACCCATTGGATTCTTTCCTCCATGCATGCAAACCTTAGAAATACCTAACCACCACTTGTGCAACAAAATTCAAATTTTGAGTTTGCATGTTATTTCTTGCTCTAAAAACAATGCAATGTCCAACAATTCATTACATGTACTGTTGGGCCTTAAAATTGTCATTCACTTCCATTAAATTTTCACTTATATTTCCTTATTGTCACTTTCACTCCACCTCAATTTCATTACATTTAGCTCAATTTCATTACATTTACCTTACCATTATCATTATTGGGTCACATTTATGTTTTTCCGAACTTGATTAATTCTTAGCATTTTTAAATGAATTTATGGTTAAAAATTATAAAATAATGTGCATATGCTTATACTTAACAAGTGGGATGAGATTGTCGACTTGTGTAGGTCAAAAGGAAGCTTCTAAAAGACCCTTATGTGGCCTCCCAAAACCAAATTCGAATTTGAGTGGAGAAGATCATGGGATCATAAGGATATGTGTCTCATTTCCTATTTGAATTGAAATTCTAAGAAGACATGTGTCTTATCATTTCATATTTTGATTGTAACTCTAGACATATAGGGAGAGATTCATGGACTCTCATTAATGAGATAAATTCTCATCTTTTTTTATAAATAGGGGAAATTTTATTCTATCATTTTTATGTATAAAGTTGGGGAATTGCTCATGTTTTGAATAAAGAAGAAGGTTTTCATTTGGAGCTTCTCAACTTTCCATCCTCATACCTTTGGATTGACCATCTACAATGTGTGAGATTTATTTGTTTTCATATATTAAGATTTATTTGCTTTCATAAAATAAGATTTATTGCTTTCTTAATTATTGTGTAATCTTATGCTAATCATACCATCTCAAGAAAATAATTTTCTCTTTTCCAAAATTGGATTGTGTTTGAAGCATTGGAGCATATAGTGATGTTAGTTGTCCTTTACATGTTTTTACAATGCTTTCTTAGGATTAAGTTTACATTCACTGTTTAATCTTATGTAGATCATTTCAAGAAGGTAGTTCTTCCAAAATTGATTGCTTGAGGCATTTAGAACATACAGTGATTTAGTTTCATTTCTCATGCTTTTATCATGATTTTTAGATTAAATTTCTTATCTATTATGTCATCTCATGTTCAACATTTCAATAAGTAACCCTTTTGAAATTGATTGCTTTAAAACATTAGATTACACAGTCATTGCAAGTTTTTACATGTTTTATTTTACATGCTTTTTTTATGCTTTCCTATATCATGTTTTCTTTCATTTAGAGTAATTCCTAGTTTAGTTTCTTTCATCAAAACATTTCCTTTTATTCCTTCCTTAGAAATTAGTTTTCAACATTAAAATTCATTAGATTTTGTCCATTAACATTTAAAGATTTCATCTAGAAGCATAAATTTCATTTCCTAGATTAATTTCCTTAGGGATAAGAAACAAAACCCCAAAAAAATATAAAAACATACTCAACGAAGTAAGAACAAGGTTAACTAAGCACATATTGCGCACCACACTTCATCAGTTTACTAACCCTGGTCGATAATTTATGTTAGCAATTTAAAACATTAAATTGACTGAACATTTTGGCGCCATTTTCGGGGAAGTGTAATTAGGAGACCTTATTTCTTACATCTAGAAAAAAATAAAAAAATCAATTAATAATTTCTCAAGTATGCTCTCCTCCTGCGCTTTGTGTGATCTGGAGGATCAGGAAAATAATTTTTCTATTAAAACAAAACAAAAAAATAAAAATCAACGTTGATTCATTTTGAATAAATTCCAGTGACACAGTAAGAGTCACTTTGTCTTTTTTTATCGCCATCAGAAATAAAATTTGTATGTAAAAATATGATTTTTTTAAATGCATAAATAAATTTGACGAATCTGACTAGTATGCTCTCTTTCCGCGCCATAATATTTATTATGAGATTTTCTCTTGAATCACAAAACTGGGGCTACTAGATTGATTTTCAATTATATTCTTTTCAATGTTACAATACATATATATACATGCCGAAGCATCATAATTCCAATCCATTAACCTTAGTTAGAACATAATTGTAGTTCCCCTGACCAGATCTGCAATACCATAGGAATAAAACCATACTGCCCAAAACCAAGCACGAAAACTATGTGCAAAATTGCCCCCAAAAAAATTCCCGGGGTGATGCCCCAGACCCCGAAAAAATTATTTTAGGCCCTATCATGAAAAGAATATAACACATACCCAACATTCTCCCACTTTTTGTTTTCTTTCAACACAGGGGGTTGTAGGAGTGCATAGTCATTAATCCAAGGCTGCAATGCCCATTGTTTCTCTACACCAAGAAAACTTCTCAGTGTTCACAAACTTTGTCAATGCATCTACAACATTCTTCAAAGTGTCCACCTTTAGTAGCAATACCTTTTTTTCTTCAACCATATCCCTCACAAAGTGATACTGAACATCAATGTGCTTTGTTTTTAAATGATAAATAAGGCTCTTTGCCGAGAAAATTTCAATTTGGCTATCACAATCTATCCTTATAGCTCGTTGTAACAACCCCATATTTGAACACAATCTCTGCAACCAAACTACTTCCTTGCTTGCATGAGCGACTGCCATGTATACAACCTCTATAGTTGAAAGTGCCACTACAAACTGTCTCTTTCTCATCCAACTCACTGTTGCTCCAAATAAGTTAAACTCATACCCACTTGTAGATCTTCTTTGATCCAGTTCTCCAACCTAGTCTGCATAAACAAAGCCACGAATTTCCAAAACTCTATCCAATCATGATCTTCTTTGGTAGCACAGACCATAATCACTAGTGTTATGTAAATACATGAAAACCCACTTCATTGATGTCCAATTCTCCTTCCCTAGTTTTGACATAGACCCACTCAATACTCCCAATGCATGTGCAATGTCTGGTATGGTGCAAACCATTGCATACATAAGGCTACCAACTGCACTCGCATATGGAACACGGGACATATCTGTTGAACAATGTAACTAGTGATGGTCTTCATAATTATATTTGAGTTATGAGGTAATGTTTTCGTCAAAAGAAGAAAAATAAATTTTATTATAAAATAAATTGACTTATTAAAGCATGGGTTTCATGCTTGGGTCGATTGTTTTAAGGTCAAAGTATCCATTGAAGACTTCTAGGGTTTATGTCAAGTATCCATGTCCATGTCATAATGTAAAAGACCCTTCTTGGGATTTATTTGTCAAGAAAGAAATTTATTTTATTGTAAAATAGTTCAATTAGGCTTCCTCCACTAATTCAGCCTCAACAAGGGAATTCGACCTCACAAACTCACTATATATTAGAGCAACTTGACTCATTTGGTAACACATCTCACACAAGTTCGAATTTCAGTAGCTAGGAGACGAAAAAGTTTGAAGTTCAAGATGGAAGCTGGAATCAAAGTTTTTGGATCTCTCTCTCTCTCTCTCTCTCTCTCTCTCTCTCTCTCTCTCTCTTATGTGTGCAATGAAATTTTGAAGCTCCATCGACGCTAGTGTTAGCACCCTATAATTGAAACTCTAGGCTAAGAAAAGGTTTACAGTGGTAACCACAAACCTCTTTTGGTTAGAAACTGGCCTTTTCCAACCAGAGGGGGCTCCCTCACTTGAAATAATGTCAAAATGTAAAAGAAATAAGGCTTAGGACATAAAACAAAGGCCACATCTGTAAAGTAAAATTAGGTTTCATTGATGATGGTTGAAAAACTTAAGAGGGAGGACCACTAGGCATGGAATCATGATTCAAATCTTTGCATGAAATTATTAGAGCATAAATGAGACACTCTTGGAAACAAAGGCAATGAAGGCATGACTTTAAGTTATTACATTTGTCTTAATATAGTGGTATAAAAAGTCTTTCGTTACATTTGAGGCACCAAATTGTGAGTGAGTTTTGAACATAACCTAAGACTACACAAAATGATATTCAATCATATGAAGCAAAGCATGAAATGAATTCCAAAACATATATACTTTGATCAAATATCAAGAAGAAGAACAATTTACTATAAAGGAGCACCTAACCAAGGGTGAATTCCATCATATTCTTAGAAAGGAAATGCAATCATTCAGAGCACCAGCAAAGATGAACTCTGAAAATTGTTTATATCCAATTTCAAAGTGAATATATAGCATTTAAGATAATGAAATACACATGAGAAGGGAAACACAGAACTTGAAAATCATACCACAGGAATCTCTAGTAAAGTGTTAAATACTTTGCACTGATAATTTTATAACAGAAAATAAAACACATACACATGCCTCTTTTCTCCCAAATAGAACCCTTTTCCATATATTTTTCTATTTAAATACAAGTAGGCATAATGGAAAATAAAAACTAGATACAATGTGTCTTCTATCTACTAAGAGGATCGAAACAAACTTGAATTAGAAACATTATGTCTTAAGGCTATGATAAAAACTCAACAACATCATGTTCAAAAAATCAAACGTATACATCACCTTATCTACCTATTTATCCATGTTCTCATCACTGACATTTATCCTGGTTACTACTATAACTATAAAAAGTTCAAAACATAACTGAAATACAAAAAAGCCTGAGTGATGAGTTCTGCAACAGTTGACACTAGACTTCCAACTCAGCATAGTCATAGGACATACCAGATGAAACCGAGATGATGGGTATAATGAAAATGCTGTTGTGTTGGAGTAGGAGCCACTAGATGCTTTCCTCCATGCATGCAAACCTTAGAAGCACCTAGCCACCACTTGTGCAACAAAATTCAAATTTTGAGTTTGTTTGTTATTTCTTGCTCCAGAAAGAATGCAATAACGAGCAATTCATTACATATACTGTTGGGCCTTAAAATTATCATTCACTTCCATTACATTTTCACTTATATTTCCATATTGTCACTTTCACTCCACCTCTATTTCATTACATTTACCTCAATTTCATTAAATTTACCTTACCATTATCATTATTGAGTCACATTTATGTTTTTCCAAACTTTATTAATTCTTATCATTTTAAAATGAATTTATAGTTAAAAATTATAAAATAATGTGCATATGCTTATACCTAACAAGTGGGATGATATTGTTGACATGTGTAGGTCAAAAGGAAGCTTCTAAAAGACCCTTATGTGGCCTCCCAAAACCAAATTCGAATTTGAGTGGAGAAGATCATGGGATCATAAGGATATGTGCCTTATTTCCTATTTGTATTGAAACTCTAAGAAGACATGTTTTATCATTGCCTATTTTGATTGTAACTCTAGAGATATAGAGAGAGATTCATGGACTCTCATTAATGACATAGATTTTCATCTTTTTGTATAAATAGCAGAAGTTTTCTCCTATCATTTTTATGTGTAGTGTTGGGGAATTGCTCATGTTTTGAATAAAGAAAAAGGCTTGCATTTGGAGCTTCTCAACTTTCCATCCTCATATTTTTGGATTGACCATCTACAATGTGTGATATTTATTTGTTTTCATAGATTAAGATTTATTTGATTCATAGATTAAGATTTATTGCTTTCTTAATTATTGTGTAATCTTATGCTAATCATAGCATCTCAAGAAAATAATTTTCTCTTTTCCAAAATGGGATTGTGTTTGAAGCATTGAAGCATATAGTGATCTTAGTTTTCCTTTACATGTTTTTACAATGCTTTCTTAGGATTAGGTTTACATTCATTGTTTAATCTTATGTAGAGCATTTCAAGAAGGTAGTTCTTCCAAAATTGATTACTTGAGACATTTAGAACAGAAAATGATTTAGTTTCATTTCTCATGCTTTTATCATGCCTTTTAGATTAATTTTCTTATCTATTATGTCATCTCATGTTCAAAATTTTAAGAAGGTAACCCTTCCGAAATTGATTACTTAAAAACATTAGATTACAGAGCCATTGCAAGTTTTTACATGTTTTATTTTACATGCTTTCTTTATGCTTTCCTAGATCATTTCTTTCATCTAGAGTAATTCCTAGTTTAGTTTCTTTCATCAAAACATTTCCTTTTATTCCTTCCTTAGAAATTAGTTTTCAACATTAAAATTCATTAGATTTTGTCCATTAACATTTAAAGATTTCATCTAGAAGCATAACTTTCATTTCTTAGATTAATTTCCTTAGGCATAAGAAACAAAACCCTAAAAAAACATAAAAACATACTCAACGAAGTAAGAAAAAGGTTAACTAAGCACATATTGTGCACCACACTTCATCAGTTTACTAACCCTGGTCGATAATGTATGTTAGCATTTTAAAACATTAAATTCACTAAACATTTTGGCGTCGTTGCCGGGGAAGTGTAATTAGGAGACCTTATTTCTTACATCTAAAAAAAAAGCCAATCAATTAATAATTTCTCAAGTACGCTCTCCTCCTGCGGCTTGTGTGATCTGGAGGATCAAAAAAAAAAAATTTCTATTAAAACATTTTTTTTTTTAAATATAAAAAGTAAAAATCAATGTTGATTTATTTTGAATAAATTATAGTGACACAGTAAGAGTCACTTTGTCTTTTTTATCGCCATCATAAATAAAATTTGTATGTGAAAATATGATTTTTTTTAATGCATAAATAAATTTGACGAATCTGACTAGTATGCTCTCTTTCCACGCTGTCAAAGTATTGTGAAGAGATGATGGAAAGAGTATGGAAGAAATATTCGTTGTGGAAGACTCTCTTAATAGAAGCAGAAGTGAAACAGGTTGCCAACCACTCTCTGGCCAAAGGATAAATTGCAGTGTTCAAAGCAGGGACCCGCAAATCGCCCTCTTTCACTATTGCCCATTGCCTTATTTCAGCATCCACTGTTTCGGTTAACCTATTGTTCTCTACTTGCTCTCTTTATGATTGCAAATTGCGGTCATTCTTTTGTGCTTATGTTGTAGCTACATATTCAAGAGTATGTTTATGTCGCTCCAACCTTTCATGCCACAGAGAATGCCACTATTCATTCTTTGAAGAACACCATGACTAAAGAGACAAGAGCTGCCATGGTAGAAAGAGCTTGCCAACACTGTCCATTTTATAGGAGTGATAGGTCGGCCCGATTCAGTCCAAATACATGCAACACAAGGCAGAAAGTGAGGCATGGAATGATCAAATAAAAATTAGAAAGTCTAGTGCAGGTCAATACCAAAGCAAACAATGTGATGTTCACCTGTGCAGAACAACAGAGCAGTCAATCAAGAAGCAGTCGATCAATAAGCGAATGCGGCCCTCTTGAGAGAAACGCAACCTCTATAAAAATGTCAGTTTTAAAATGTAGTTTCTGAGCAAACTAGGGCAAATCTGAAAAAACTGGGACATGGGTTTTTTCTAGAACGGGATGAGTTTAATAACCTAGAAACCATTTCCTTGGATTCCTAACTGTTCGGGAGAAAATCACGATTCTTTGAGATCCTATTCGGTGACTACGTGAAGGAAAAATGGATTGAAAAGACAAAAATGGGATTTGTTGGTAGTGAAGGAGATCTCTACGACCATCAGTCCAAATGGAACAGCTATCAATGCTTCAAGTGCATAATGCTACAACCATTTTGATGATTGAATAGGTTCTATGTAGCAAATCAAGGAAAGGGCCAAACAAATGATTGATGAATGATTTAAAAATGAAAATCCTCCTATCCAGCTATTCAAATTTTGCAGGAAGGCTCTTTATCGCCTTGCCAGTTCAAGACACTATCACCGAGCTGCAAAGTTTTATGGGAGTACTAGATATTGACAGAAAATGAATTCCACAATTTTCCCTATAGAGTATATACTTCTACGCCTGCCAGGCACTGTAGAAGCTCTTTCTTGGTACACTTAGTAGAATTAGATCATGGTTTGACTTTCAAGCATACCAGTAGGTAATGCTAGAAGCACTATAGTTTTTAACGCAAGCTTACGAATATAGTAGAGTAGCTGAATCAAGCAGTTGTGTAAGTGTTACCAACCTTGTTGCTTGCCTTGATGCTTGTGGTGGTTATTCAACCAGCTCATTTCCAATTGGATTTGATGGGACTACCTAAGCACTAGAGTTTTTAATGCAAGCTTACGAATATAGTAGAGTAGCTGAATCAAGCAGCTGTGTAAGTGTTACCAACCTTGTTGCTTGCCTTGATGCTTGTGGTGGTTATTCAACCAGCTCATTTCCAACTGGATTTGATGGGACTACCTTTCCTGCCTTTCTCTCTAGTTCTATCTAAACAACTGCTGAAACAATTGCTCAAACATTTTCTTCATCAACCGGGTCTACTTTTGCTTCATTGACTGAATCAACTCAGTCAATAGAAATCAATATATGGCTAGTGATGATATGAGCGGAAGAGGAATAATTCGAAGGAATATTTTACATTGAGAGGAATCATTCAAAATAATTCAATTTGACAGATTGAATAATGGCTTACAAAATAATTGGAAGGTTATTTAGATGATTTATGAACATTTGGCATTAAAAATTATAATATTGTTCCTCTGTATTTTCATATGAAATTTTAACTTTCAGGACATAACGAATCTTTGAGATGCCAATCGTTTTGCTAAGCACATCGCATGAAGTCATCCGACAATAGGGAGTTGAATTATTTTTCATAGTTATTTCTTGAAAATGGATTGTTATCAATATCATGAATTAGACTGAATATAACACTTTGATTTTCCTTAATCTGTTTCATTTGACATTTAAATTTTGCATAAGAATCAAAAAGTAAATTGGCCATTTCTTTTTTAACACACTTATGTTTTTTATGTCAAGTTTTTTTGTAGGTTTGGGATGATTGAATGATCATTGAAGGAAACTAATTGTGCGCACAATTGGTCTTCAAAGGACTGATTTCATGAGAAACTTGAGAACAAGTCCATGTCCATATTCATCAAAACCATTACTCTTCCTCCCTTTTGAATTATAAATTCAACCAATAACTTCGAATCAAGCCACATTTATTTTTCCCACCAAGAGTCAGTTGTTCATTTTCCTTCATTCACATACACTTTCCATCTACTCCACAATTAAAAGCAAGAAGCTTACTTTCATGCTTATTGCCCATTGTCATTATTATTTTCCATTGTCATCTCCCATTTTCATTTTCCTTTTCCTATCCTTTTCATTTCGCAATTAAACCCTGCTTCAATGCAAATTATTGAGTCCATAGTCCTTTGAGTCTAAAATCCTTGCAAAAACACCTTAAGGCTTGCATGCCTTAATGGCAAGTCCTCATGCTGACAAACAATCGGAATACATTAATGTCCCTTGTTCATCAGCTCTTCTAGGTACTCGACAACAAAAAAATTATTCGTACCTAACAAGATTTGTTTGGGCATCTTGACTCTCATTGTCATCAATGGTGAGAGTTCTCGTGTTGGCTAGTGTCATCCATTAATAGCCACTAAGTCAACAATATCTTGCTATGTTCAACATCAGAACATCTATTCACACAACAGGAATTGTGCCGATAAGTTTTGAAGACATGAAGACTATTATTTTCAGCATTTTGGAGCAAATGTAGAAGCTACGTAGCTACAGAACCAGATGACAGTTGTGGAATCAGACGACAGATGCAAAATCAGATGACAGTTGTAGAATTAAATAACAGTTGCAGAATCAGATGGCAGCTGCAGAATCAGCTGACAGCTGCAAAATCAAATAACAGTTGCGGAATCAGATGGCAACAACAGAATTAGCATTATTCCATAGCGGATTCAACAAGTTTTAATAAAAACAATAAAAAGTCATCTTGACTCTTTTCTCCATGACTTATCTAGCCACATGAAGAATATTATGATCAAAATTTTGCATCCACCACACATGTAGCTCATCCATTTCCAAAGGGTAAGTTAAGGTATGTCATTTTCTAACATTTTACATTAAAATTCCTTGAAAAGCTAGAATGATAATTTTTGAAAAAAAAAAACATTCATCTTCCTCATCTCATAAAATTTCCAATATCATCAATTGGGGGGGGGGGGATACATTCATATTCATATTTTACCATGTTCATATCACATTCAAAAGCCCACATACTTTCAAAAGATATTAACTATTACATTATTGTTATGAGCATTCAAAGGCTTTTCAAAAGTACTGAAAAGATAATTGGATACAAACACAATCATGGTTGTCACACAAGAACTAACTATGATGCAATCCAATAAAGATATACTTTGCAACAATAATCAAATTATCATTAGACAAAGTTCAAAGAAAAAAAATGAATGCAACAACAAGATATGGTTGTAATACAAGAACCAACCATGTTGCAATTCAACTAAAAGACTTTGCAGAATATCATGCAAAGTTAAGCCAAAGCTCAAGGATAAAAAAGAATTAATGTAATAGATTGCATGAGGACATGCAATAGCTTCAGTTGGGGGGTATGTTGGGCCTTGAAATTGTCATTCACTTCCATTACATTTTCACTTATATTTCCATATTGTCACTTTCACTCCACCTCTATTTCATTACATTTACCTCTAGTTCATTACATTTTCCTTACCATTTATCATTATTGGGTCACATTTATGTTTTTCCAAACTTTATTAATTATTAGCATTTTTAAATGAATTTATGGTTAAAAATTAGACAATAATGTGCATATGCTTATACCTAACAAGTGGGATGAGATTTTTGACATGTGTAGGTCAAAAGGAAGCTTCTAAAAGACTCTTATGTGGCCTCCCAAAACCAAATTCGAATTTGAGTAGAGAAGATCATGGGATCATAAGGATATGTGTCTCATTTTCTATTTGTATTGAAACTCTAAGAAGACATGTGTTTGATTATTTCTTATTTTGATTGTAACTCTAGAGATATAGGGAGAAATTCATGGACTCCCATTAATGAGATAGCTTCTCATCTTTTTGTATAAATAGAGGAAGTTTTCTCCTATCATTTTTATGTGTAAAGTTGGGAATTGCTCATGTTTTGAATAAAGAAGAAGGCTTTCATTTGGAACTTCTCAACTTTCCATCCTCATACTTTTGGATTGGCCATCTACAATGTGTGAGATTTATTTATTTTCATAGATAAATATTTATTTGCTTTCACATATAAAGATTTATTTCTTTCTCAATTATTGTGTAATCTTATGCTAATCAACACATCTCAAGAAAATAATTTTCTCTTTTCCAGAAATGGATTGTGTTTTAAGCATTGGAGCATATAGTGATATTAGTTTTCATTTACATGTTTTTACAAATCTTTCTTAGGATTAAGTTTTACATTCATTGTTTAATATTATGTAGAGCATTTCAAGAAGATAGTTCTTCCAAAATTGATTGCTTGAGGCATTTAGAACAAACAATGATTTAGTTTCCTTTCTCATGCTTTTATCATGTTTTTAAGATTAAATTTATTATCTATTGTGTCATCTTATGTTCAACATTTCAAGAAGGTAACCCTTCTGAAATTGACTGCTTATAAACATTATATTACACAGTGATTGCAAGTTTTTACATGTTTTGTTTATGCTTTCCTAGATCATGTTTTCTTTCATTTAGAGTAATTCCTAGTTTAGTTTATTTTATCAAAGCATTTCCTTTTATTCCTTCCTTAGAAATTAGTTTTTAACATTATATTCATTAGATTTTGTCCATTAACATTTAAATATTTCATTTAGAAGCATAACTTTCATTTCTTAGATTAATTTACTTAGGCATAAGAAACAAAACCCCAAAACAACATAAAAACATACTCAATGAAGTAAGAAACAAGGTTAATTAAGCACATATTGTGCACCACACTTCACTAGTTTACTAACCCTGGCCGATAATTTAGGTTAGCAATTTAAGACATTAAATGGACTGAACATGTACCTTATGACTCCCACCATGCATCAAAACTCCAAAACTTTCACAATTTTCCTCAAAAACAAATGACCCTTAGTAACTACAAGATGAGCCCTTAGCTAGACAGACTTGATTGGACAGAGTGTATGATCAAAATGAATAAACTCAGTCAAGATACTTGGTTACCTCCTCCTCTACTTGCTGGATGAGGGTTTGGTCTCTTTCATGGAGCTTGTTTTGACTTATTTAGTTGGTTGTACTACTGTGGGTAGACTGCTAGGTGTCTGTTTGATCTTCTTGAGTTGCTTCCTAGATCTTGCCAACTTTTATTTCATTAGCCTCAATATTCTCCTCATAGTTAGAATTCTTATGTAATAGTTATTTAGTTGTCTGTGTAGGGGAAGAGTCCATTTCATGAGTACTTTGCCTTTGTCAATTGCATCCAAAGCTTCTGCAACCCGAACATCAACTTTCAAGATGATATCATTGATGGCCCTCTTGTAGATTTAAATATTCTCTGTTATCTGATCAACTTGCCTTTGGCAAACCTCAATCTCCTCAAATAGCCTCTGATACTCCTTCCATTCATCAAACTCCGACTTCTCTGTTATTTGAAAATTTTCTTTTATAATCTCTTTCCATTTAGCTTATGACCTTGTCATAGGGTTCCTTTAGTTGTACACTGGGTTCTCTTAGCTCCTCTACATCAATCACCTGTTTTCCTTTATCTTGGGTTGTAGGCCTAGGAGGCCTTCTGGACAACTCACTTTCTTTATGTTGGGTTGCTTCTTCTGTTGTGTGCCTAAGCTCTTAGTTTTCTTTCTACAAGTAAGAAATCTAAAGATGAGGTTTGGAAAGGCTTCCCTACAACTTTGTGATTTCAAGATCTTTTTCCTCCATTTGAACATCTTGTTCATCCCTTGTACCTTGTTCTGGCATATCCTCTGAAACATTAATTTTATTTTGAGGAGTTGACTCCTTAATCAACTGCTTTGCAGGAAATCTAGTCCTCAATCTAGTCCTTGGCCTATGTAGAAAGCGTTCTTTTTCCTGTGCCACTTGGATCTTGCCTTTTCCTTTACTAGATGCTCTCTTATCCCTCACTGATTCCATCACTGTCTCTTCAGCCTTAGGTTCTTCTTCATGTGCTTCCATTGGAGAAATGTTTGCATGAGCCAACAAACCTAAAGTTGACAAGAAATCATCCCAAGACATCTTCCTCTTCTCTAACTCATGTAAAACCAATAGTTTGATCAGAGCAAAGTGGAATAATCTAGGAAAGTGTTTATCTCCCTTGGACTGAACCCTTTCTCCCATCTTTCCCAAGCTTTTGAATAGGTAATAGGGTAAGTTCAAGCTCCTCTTACTAGTGAAGTGCATAAACTACCTAATGTGATACTAATATACTTTGTTGAAGCGGCCTTCACATGTAAAATACCTTTGTACTACCTTCAACAATTAACTGTAGTGATTCAAAAAGTAGCTCCTTGGAAATGTGGTGTCATATTTGTCCTTGTATTGAGGTTTTACAAAATGTTTAAAATAAGAAGCATCTAACTCCTTTCCTTTGAATAAACTCTCACCCTGTAAAGGAATCTTTGTAGCTGGAGAAATAGTTTCTTTAGACACTGCAAACTCTAGAACACCAATTTTGACCTTGTCACCTTTAAATTTTAGGGCAAACATGTTATCCAGTTGTAAATGATGGCCATGTGTTTGAACTTTCTCACAAAAGGATATGCAGCATGTCCTTTCAAATTCCACTTGGATTGCAGGATCAGAGTTCACCATTTCCAAACTCTTAGGCTCAACACGAACTACCTCCCCTCCATTTTCTTTGCCTCTTCTCTTTGGACTTTCCATCTGGCTTTTTGAAAAACCACAACACAAAGTTTCAACTATGTTTTCATGGCACACATCAAGCCTGTGGAGGACAGGTTAAGTGAAAACTCATTGGACAATGGAAAGGATGACAATGTGATGTAAAGAGGTGACTAATAGGGCTTTCACAAGAGTCAAACAACTTTAGCTTTTGGTGCCCTGATAATCGTTTTTACATGCCATATATTTGCAAAGGAATCATGCCAATTAACATGAGTTTGGATAAATGTGTTATGCATAGACACATATTCAACTTCATACAAACTAACACATAAGCCTTGAGCACTTCAAAACATCTCAAACATAGACTAATCAATACACATGCTTTGCACAGTGATTATGCAATAAATGCACACAAACTTTACCAATCACTATCTAACTTATTTGTAAAGGGAAAACTATGGTTGGAAGGGTATGTTTCCTACCTCTGACAACAAGCAAATGCGATTGGAAGCAGTGGGAGACCTTTGCAAGGAGCTTGAAGCGGTTGTGCAATAGTTGCGCATTGACTGTGTAACTTAGAACTTTGTGTAGCTGTTGCATAGCAAACTTATCATAGTTGAAAAAACCTTCTTTTGAACCTCTGCCAAATGATTTTATCCTTGTGATGTGCAAACTGTTGAATTTTCTCAAAGAAGAGGGAAAACTAAAGTGTCCTTGGTATTCGCATAACCAAGGTATTTACCCATGGTATTGAGTTGGAGATTACCATGGTATAGGGGTACATGGTATTGGCATAACCATGGTATTTACCCATGGTATTGAATTGGAGATTACCATGGTACAAGTGTCCATGGTATTGGGATAACTGTGGTATTTTCCCTAGGTATTGATTGTTGAGAATAATATGACTTAACCATTTCAGAAAATTATATAATAGAGGAAGAGAAGAAAAGTTGTGTTGGTTCTCTTGTGTGAGGAAATTGTCAAACATGCCAACTCAAAAATTCATTGGATAAAGAAGTGACAATTTTTCGTTGGCGTTTATGGGCAAATGAGGATGGATCTTAAAATTCTGAGACACGGGCTTTGTGCAGAACAAACCAAATTAGTTTTCTCATGAGGATTGTTTCAAAATTGGGTCTAGATTGAGAGAAAAGAAAGGTTCATCGAAGGAAATTTTCACAGATTTTCTGTTGTGGTCGTTTTCGAAATTGCCCCAACTGCAATTCTAGATTCGATTTGTTTCTAGTAAAATGATGATGGAGATATATTTCAAATATCATCTTTCTCATTTATCTTTTGTAATCAATCTAAAAAGGTGGTAGATAATTGGTATCTTGTGGTGTGTTACAGAGCAGAGATTGGTGTGAGAAGAAGTGAAGAAATTCCCAACTCCAGGTCAGTTTTTTATTTAGATTTTATGTGCAAAACGATGGAGTTGTTATGTTGCTCATGTTGAGTGAATTAAGAACCCAACTTGAAAAGAATGAAAGGTGGTTCGCATGGAGGCTTCAGAGTAGGCAATGATTTGGAAGGTTCAGTAGAAGGAACCAATTTCTTCATCCAATAGGAGTTGGATAGTCCAATGGTAGTTGGGTGACGCAGGAGGCCAATTGAATGACAATTGTACATCAACTGAAAAACAATTAAACAACAACTAAATAACAATTGAACAAGAATTGAACAAGAATTGAAAAACAATTCAACAACAACTGGTCTTATGTTCACTTCCAAGTTGACTTTCCCTTTTGAACAACACTTCTCTCTATGTCGTTGATTTCCTCTCTCCATATCTAACAGTCGACAGTGACATCGCAGATCGCAAATCATAGTTTCTATAGGCCAGTGTAATTCACTCATGAATGATGCGATGCGATATAATCCAACGGTCAACAAACAATCAATCATCCCATGATTGACGCGATATCGCACAGGGAACTTTGCGCGACACTTACCCGCCTCACAGAGCCAATATGGTTTATAGACCTTGATCTATAGAAATTTGGGTCTGGGTTTAGAATTAAACTCCGATTACTTTAAACCCCAATACCCATTGGATAAAAGAATCAATTGGATCCTACAATTTGTGTGCCTACAACCAACACACAGGTTAAACATAGGCCTAACCTCGCTGTTGACTATGATGTCAGCAGTTGAACTTTAGATCGATGGTTAGGATGGAGTACAAGCCTTCAATCATGATCAACCTTGTCATGCTCTTCTACCCTCGTCCTTAATGCTAATGACCGCGATTAACCATAAACACTGACATTATAATAAAAATACGAAAAATAGGTTAAATAGCCGGATGCGCCTTAGAATGTAGATTCACAGAAATAAATGAGAGTTTCCACCAGGATTAACACACAGATGCGCACTAATCAAATTCATTCAATAGAATAATAGTTACAAAGTCTTGACCCTCTTGGCTCAATTAAAACAAATTAACATACCTCTGTTTCAATCTCAAAACCCTCTCAATCACTCAACTCTTGCCTCTCGTTCAATCCTCAATCATCTTAGTTAATCCTTCTTCATTACTATTACACAAAAATATCGTCACCTTGATTATTTGCAGTCGGTGTAGGCCTATCATCACCTATACTAGCTTCCTAAGCAAGTCTTAAAACTCAGCTCTTCAAAACAAGCTTGAGAAAAGAGAGAAAGACATCAAAAAAGCAATATAACTCTGGTTCCGCACTTTCTCTTAGCTTTTCCTGCGGGCCCGCACCTTTTCTTCAAGATATATGCGTACTTATATGCTCTGTATGTAAAGGGGAGGGTGCGTACCCCTATAAAAGTCAAAAGGCACAATTTTTATCTTTAAAAACTCATCTTGGGTTGATTCTAGAGTTTTCTAGAAGGATTTGTTACGTGGATTGTTCGCTCCAAGTGGTTCATGCATCTCATACAAGGAGGAACTAATCCCTTGTTGAGAGGA